>NIVC01003030.1:0-102500 GCA_002269645.1 Macrostomum lignano | reverse complement strand
ACAGGTTGTTGCACATGTCCTTGTAGGCATTCACCAGGGGGCCCTGGATTGCAAATTGGTTGTAGAGAAACAATAAATACCAATGTTCGATTCCGCTGCGCGGGTGACGAACGGAACTAGCTGAGTAGCTGAGTAGCTAACTGAGTAGCTAACTGAGTAGCTAACTGAGTAGCTGAGTAGCTGAGTAGCTAACTGAGTAGCCAACTGAGTAGTTAGCTGAATAGCCAACTGAGTAGCTAACTGAGTAGCTAGCTGAGTAGCCAGTTGAGTAGCTAGCTGAGTAGCTAGTTGAGTAGCCAACTGACCGGCTGACTGAGTAGCTAAGTGACTAATTGACTAACTAACAAGTAGCTAAACTAACAAACTAAGAACTAAAGAAACAGCAATCAAAACATAGAAAGATCTGCTCACCTGCACACACTGAGCAGTGGTTTTGCCAATAGTATCGACGGTGCCTTTCGATCGAATAAACTTAGTGATATTTTCCTGGACGGCGGCATTCGTAGCCGACATCTCCCGGTGCACCTCGTCGCGGACCTCCTGCTGCAGCCGGTCAAGCGAAGTCAGCGCAGCCTGCCGGATACCGGCCAGGGTGTCCTGCTGATCTGATCGAAGCTGCCGCTCCGCCTGCCGGTGCTGATCAGCCAGCAAGGCCAGCTGGGCTGCCTGGCCGGCCACTTGGCGCTGGAGTTCAGCTAGCTGCTGCGACTGCAGCCTGGAAGCCTCGGCCAGCTGGCGAAGGTCGCCAACCGCTGAGCCGATAGCCGACGCAGCGGCCGACGACGCCGCCGACGCGACAGCGGCTGTCAGCGCCGAGTTCGACGACGCGATATTCGTAACTGGGGACTTTTTCGGCGCTGAGCTCGGCCGATCGCCGGCACCCCCGCTGTCCGCCGCCGCAGCCACCGCGGCAGCCGCCAAGTCGGCCAGGTCGTCTCGCTGCTGACCTCCAGCCTCTCCCTCGTCTTGCTGCCCTTCTTCATCATCGTCTTCATCGCCTTCGTCGTCATCTTCGTCTGGCTCGATGGCATTAGTGTCGTCCTCTTCGTCGCCGTTGGTCGGCGGCGGCGGTGGCATGTCGATAGCGTCGTCTCCGGCGTCTGTCGCGCGCTGCGACATCAGCTGCGACACCTCGGCGTCATCGTCAGCAGGCTCAGCGTCATCGACGTCAGCAGCGGCGTCGGCAGCGGCGGAAGCGGCGACGGCGGCCGCGGCAACGTCCCGACTGCCGACAACTGAGCTGCCAACTGGTGACGCTAGTCCGGTTACTATGGTAACGGTGGAACTATCGACAGCCGTGCCGGCTCGGCCGAAACCGCCGCTACCGGCCGCGCTGCTGCCGGATGCCAACAGCAGATCGACGTCGGTGGAATTGCCCAGACTGCGCGGCGTGGCGGCCGCTGACGCCGGCCCCGACGAGGCAGCGGCGGCTGGCGAAGACGGCGCCGCACCGGAGGCGAACGACGGAGCGAAGGTTATGAAGTGATTCTGCAGGGCTCTGGGGCCCACCTGGTAAAGAGAGAAGGGAGAAAGTGTTTATCATGTTCATTCTCTTAATTATTGAAAATGACTTGGGAGTTTTTGTTATAAACGATACCGAGTAAGTTCAATATTAGTTCTTAGAACGACCTACTAAATGGCTCATTCGATAATCCACCCACTGAATCATTCGTCAAAACCTTGATTGACCCATTCGTTGACTTATTGAATTATCCCCTCTGCTGACCCACTGATTGACCCATTTTTTGTCCTACTGATTGACCCATTCGTTGACCCACTGGCTGACCCATTCGTTGACCCACTGGCTGACCCATTCTTTGACCTACTGATTGACCCATTCTTTGACCCACTGATTGACCCATTGATTGAACCAATCGTTGACCCACTGATTGACCCTTTCTTTGACCCACTGATTGACCCATTCTTTGACCCACTTGTTGATCCACTGATTGGCCTATTTGTTGACCCACTTGTTGATCCACTGATTGGCCTATTTGTTGACCCACTTGTTGGTCCACTGATTGGCCTATTTGTTGACCCACTTGTTGATCCACTGATTGGCCTATTTGTTGACCCACTTGTTGGTCCACTGATTGGCCTATTTGTTGACCCACTGATTGACCCATTCGTTGACCCAGTTATTGACCTACTGATTAACCTATTCTTTGACCCACTGATAAATTCAGTCTTTGAACAATTCATTTACATAATCATTGAGCCATTTTCTGACCCACTGATCGACCCAAGTTGACCTACGTTGACCTACACAGTTAAGTGACTTATTCGCTCCCTACCAGTAATTAAATAACCATTTGATCAGTTTATGCAGAGAAAAATTGCGAGTTCACTGTGTAATTAGGGAGAATACAGATCGCAGCGGCTCACCGTCTGCAGGTGCAGAGTCTGGGCAGACTCTCCGCTGCCAATCGCGCCAGTGGAAGCCAGCGCGGCAGTTGATTTGGCAGGCTTAAGCGAGGCGATGGAGAAATCAATGCACGGATCGGCGATGACAAATTCGGTCAGGCAGGTCAGCGCCGGTCCGCCGCCTGCGTCAGTCGAGGAGAACTCGGCCACGTAGAACACCGACCGGGTGGAGTCAGTTAGCACAACATATCGGCCGCTGGAGTCGCAGGCGATTTTCAATTCAGGCGGACGTTCGCCGGCCGGCGAAGCGAATTGGAGAGTCTGCAGGCAGGCCCAGTTGTCCATGCGCCACAGTTTCAATTCGCGGTTGAACTCGCCGCAGGTGATGGCGTGGCAGCAGAACTGTACGCTGTAATGGGAGCCGGCATGGGGGAGTGCTTGCCGATGCTAGCCAATGTACATTGAGGGTCCGGCATGGGGGAGTGCTTGCCGATGCTAGCCAATGTACATTGAGGGTCCGGCATGGGGGAGTGCTTGCCGATGCTAGCCAATGTACATTGAGGGTCCGGCATGGGGGAGTGCTTGCCGATGCTAGCCAATGTACATTGAGGGTCCGGCATGGGGGAGTGCTTGCCGATGCTAGCCAATGTACATTGAGGGTCCGGCATGGGGGAGTGCTTGCCGATGCTAGCCAATGTACATTGAGGGCCCGGCATGGGGGAGTGCTTGCCGATGCTAGCCAATGTACATTGAGGGCCCGGCATGGGGGAGTGCTTGCCGATGCTAGCCAATGTACATTGAGGGTCCGGCTGGGGGAGTGCTTGCCGATGCTAGCCAATGTACACTGAGAGGCCAGCATGGGGGAGTGCTTGCCGATGCTAGCCAATGTACACTGAGGGCCCGGCATGGGGGAGTGCTTGCCGATGCTAGCCAATGTACATTGAGGGCCCGGCATGGGGGAGTGCTTGCCGATGCTAGCCAATGTACATTAAGAGACCAGCATGGGGAGTGCTTGCCGATGCTAGCCAATGTACATTGAGGGTCCGGCATGGGGGAGTGCTTGCCGATGCTAGCCAATGTACATTGAGGGCCCGGCATGGGGAGTGCTTGCCGATGCTAGCCAATGTACATTGAGGGTCCGGCATGGGGGAGTGCTTGCCGATGCTAGCCAATGTACATTGAGGGTCCGGCATGGGGGAGTGCTTGCCGATGCTAGCCAATGTACATTGAGGGTCCGGCATGGGGGAGTGCTTGCCGATGCTAGCCAATGTACATTGAGGGTCCGGCATGGGGGAGTGCTTGCCGATGCTAGCCAATGTACATTGAGGGTCCGGCATGGGGGAGTGCTTGCCGATGCTAGCCAATGTACATTGAGGGTCCGGCATGGGGGAGTGCTTGCCGATGCTAGCCAATGTACATTGAGGGCCCGGCATGGGGGAGTGCTTGCCGATGCTAGCCAATGTACATTGAGGGTCCGGCTGGGGGAGTGCTTGCCGATGCTAGCCAATGTACACTGAGAGGCCAGCATGGGGGAGTGCTTGCCGATGCTAGCCAATGTACATTGAGGGCCCGGCATGGGGGAGTGCTTGCCGATGCTAGCCAATGTACATTGAGGGCCCGGCATGGGGGAGTGCTTGCCGATGCTAGCCAGTGTACATTGAGGGCCCGGCATGGGGAGTGCTTGCCGATGCTAGCCAATGTACATTGAGGGTCCGGCATGGGGGAGTGCTTGCCGATGCTAGCCAATGTACATTGAGGGCCCGGCATGGGGAGTGCTTGCCGATGCTAGCCAATGTACATTGAGGGTCCGGCATGGGGGAGTGCTTGCCGATGCTAGCCAATGTACACTGAGGGCCCGGCATGGGGGAGTGCTTGCCGATGCTAGCCAATGTACATTGAGGGCCCGGCATGGGGGAGTGCTTGCCGATGCTAGCCAATGTACATTAAGAGACCAGCATGGGGGAGTGCTTGCCGATGCTAGCCAATGTACATTAAAACTAGGCTTGAAGTACACTCACTCCTTTTTAACGCCGCGCACATCGTCCAAGAATAGCACGCGATAGACCGGCCTGCCCTCGTGCGGCTTCCACGGATCGGGCATTTGACTGCGAACGATAAGAGAAGTCAATAACAGTTTATAGCTGGCCTGAGGAAAAGAGCGAAGCATATCAAAGAGATTCATTTCTCTTACCTAGCCTGCAACAGTCCGTCTTCCCATTCAACTTGAAAGAAGTACACGATACCGTCTAGACCGCAGGTGGCGACCAGGCCGCCCTCCGGACTGATGGCCAGGTCCATGATTGGCTGCGGCAAAATTATTTTTAGTTACAAATGTAATTAACAAAGCATGAGAATCGCCCACCTGTGCACCATGAGGGGCATGGCTATGAAGTCATCGCACACCTGTGCACCATGAGAATCGCACACCTGTGCACCATGAGAATTGCCCACCTGTGCACCATGAGAATTGCCCACCTGTGCACCATGAGAATTGCCCACCTGTGCACCATGAGAATCGCACACCTGTGCACCATGAGAATCGCACACCTGTGCACCATGAGAATCGCACACCTGTGCACCATGAGAATCGCACACCTGAGCATCACCTCCCGTATACAAATACCTTAGAAACCCCTAAATTCCCAATTTCCTCACCTGGCTGTGATTCTGAAACTTGACAAAATGCTCATCCAGGCTGTCCGAGTCCACAACCTGGCCAGCATAGGTGGACACCAGTTTCTGCACATCCAGCAGGTTCAGCTCGTTGTCGTGCGTCACAGCCAGCAGACGAGCCTTGGCGCTTCGCCGACTCTCAGCGGAGGCTCCGTTCTGTCCGCCGCCACTCAAATCATCGTCTTCGTCCTCCTCGTCCTCGTCGTCGGCGTCGTCGGCGTCAGCAATATAGGGACACCAGGTGAGTCGGTGGTACTCGGACACTCGGCCGCCGCTGCGCGTGACCGTCACCAGACGGCGGGTAAGCAATGACTCGGCGCTGTGCGAGTCTTGAATGAGATCGACGTGCACAGTGCCGTGACCGTCAACCGAAGCAAGGATTGGCAGGTCGTCGATGTGAGCGAATGCTATGTCTACAACACGGCTGGCGTAGCCCTGCAGTGAAGAATGATCGCTTATTGCCAGGGAGAATTTTAAATGCAGATTAATGAGCTGGTTTTGATTAGCAGGAAGAAAACTATGACAAAAGCGTAATTCAAACGTTAAGTAGACGACACTCAGTAACTGTGCAAGTGACTCAGTGATTGTGCAAGTGACTCAGTGACTATGCAAGTGACTCAGTGACTGTGTAAGTGACTCAGTGACTGTGCAAGTGACTCAGTGACGGTGCAAGTGACTCAGTGACTGTGCAAGTGACTCAGTGATTGTGCAAGTGACTCAGTGACTATGCAAGTGACTCAGTGATTGTGCAAGTGACTCAGTGACTGTGCAAGTGACTCAGTGACGGTGCAAGTGACTCAGTGACTGTGCAAGTGACTCAGTGACTGTGCAAGTGACTCAGTGATTGTGCAAGTGACTCAGTGACTGTGCAAGTGACTCAGTGATTGTGCAAGTGACTCAGTGACTATGCAAGTGACTCAGTGATTGTGCAAGTGACTCAGTGACTGTGCAAGTGACTCAGTGACGGTGCAAGTGACTCAGTGATTGTGCAAGTGACTCAGTGATTGTGCAAGTGACTCAGTGATTGTGCAAGTGACTCAGTGACTATGCAAGTGACTCAGTGATTGTGCAAGTGACTCAGTGATTGTGCAAGTGACTCAGTGACTATGCAAGTGACTCAGTGACTATGCAAGTGACTCAGTGATTGTGCAAGTGACTCAGTGACTGTGCAAGTGACTCAGTGACTATGCAAGTGACTCAGTGATTGTGCAAGTGACTCAGTGACTGTGCAAGTGACTCAGTGACGGTGCAAGTGACTCAGTGACTGTGCAAGTGACTCAGTGACTGTGCAAGTGACTCAGTGACTGTGCAAGTGACTCAGTGATTGTGCAAGTGACTCAGTGACTGTGCAAGTGACTCAGTGATTGTGCAAGTGACTCAGTGACTATGCAAGTGACTCAGTGATTGTGCAAGTGACTCAGTGACTGTGCATGTGACTCAGTGACGGTGCAAGTGACTCAGTGACTGTGCAAGTGACTCAGTGACTGTGCAAGTGACTCAGTGACTGTGCAAGTGACTCAAATGACTGTGCAAGTGACTCAGTGACTGTGTAAGTGACTCAAATGACTGTGCGAGTGACTCAGTGACTGTGCAAGTGACTCAGTGACTGTGCAAGTGACTCAGTGACTGTGCAAGTGACTCAGTGACTGTGCAAGTGACTCAGTGACTGTGCAATGACTCAGTGACTGTGCAAGTGACTCAAATGATTGTGCAAGTGACTCAGTGACTGTGCAAGTGACTCAAATGATTGTGCAAGTGACTCAGTGACTGTGCAAGTGACTCAGTGTCGGTGCAAGTGACTCAAATGACTGTGCAAGTGACTCAGTGTCGGTGCAAGTGACTAAGTGGTTGTGCAAGTGACTCAATGACGGTGCAGATAATTTAAGGCAAGGGCCTTATTCAAGCAGTTTCAAGTCAACCCAATGTACTACACCTTAATTAGAGCCTTAGCCGCAGTCTTGCTATTAAACACGCGTACAACGCCTTCGTCGTGCGAGGATCGAACCGCTTTAAGCGTGTAGGCAACCAGCGGCAGGCAGTGATGCGAAGCCACCAAATGGCCATTATAGAACTGCTGAGTCCAAGCGAATTTTATCGTTGGCACAACTCGAATTCTGGCGTCCGCCTGGCGCTGCTCGGCGCCAGAATTCGAGGCCTGACTAGCCGTGACGTGCACCCGGCCGGGGCGCAGGCTGAACGAGCTGGAGTCCGACTGGCCGGTGCACGCTCTGGCGGGAGGGACGGTCGGGACTGTTATTCTGATTCACTATGACTTGGAAACGGTTTATGACCTTAAACTGGTAATTCATAAATTGTCACTGACTCAAACAGTCAATGATCCAGTCACTGACCCAAACAGTCACTGACACAAACAGTCACTGACCCAAACGGTCACTGACCCAAACAGTCACTGAACCAAACAGTCACTGACCCAAACAGTCAATGACCCAAACAGTCACTGACCCAAACAGTCACTGACCCAAACAGTCAATGACCCAAACAGTCACTGACCCAAACAGTCAATGACCCAAACAGTCACTGACACAAACAGTCACTGACCAAAACAGTCACTGACCCAAACAGTCACTGACCCAAACAGTCACTGACCCAAACAGTCAATGACCCAAACAGTCACTGACATAAACAGTCAATGACCCAAACAGTCAATGACCCAAACAATCAATGAACCAAACAGTCACTGACCCAAACAGTCAATGACCCAAACAGTCACTGACCCAAACAGTCACTGACCCAAACAGTCACTGACCCAAACAGTCACTGACCCAAACAGTCAATGACCCAAACAGTCACTGACCCAAACAGTCAATGAACCAAACAGTCACTGACCCAAACAGTCAATGACCCAAACAGTCAATGACCCAAACAGTCAATGACCCAAACAGTCACTGACCAAAACAGTCACTGACCCAAACAGTCACTGACCCAAACAGTCACTGACCCAAACAGTCACTGACCCAAACGGTCACTGACCCAAACAGTCACTGACCGAAAAGTTATTAACAGAAAAGCAATGCAACAAGAGTGAAATAACAAGTACAATTTCAATTTTAACTTACATTTCTTGCAGGGATGCCATTGACAATACAACTGAAGAAAAATATAGCTTGTTGATTTATCAAAACGTGTTGATCAGCAATGCACAAGAAGTTTGTTTTTATAAAATTAGTCTTCATAAGTACGAGCTGTGTATTGCTTTACTAGTGCTTTAATTTAATATCAAAATCAGACTAAAATCAAATGTAATAAAATGTTCTAAAAACTAAAAAATTCTATTTCTATCTTCTCGGAATTGGACTGTTAGAAAACTTAAACTACTGTAAAAATCAACCCTAAACCACACTGAAAATCAGCCCTAAACCACACTGAAAATCAACCCTAAACCACACTGAAAATCAACCCTAAACCACACTGAAAATCAACCCTAAACCACACTGAAAATCAACCCTAAACCACACTGAAAATCAACCCTAAACCACACTGAAAATCAGCCCTATACCACACTGAGAATCAACCCTAAACCATAGAGAATCAGCCCTAAACCATAGAGAATCAGCCCTAAACCATAGAGAATCAGCCCTAAACCATAGAGAATCAGCCCTAAACCATAGAGAATCAACCCTAAACCACACTGAGAATCAGCCCTAAACCATAGAGAATCAGCCCTAAACCATAGAGAATCAGCCCTAAACCATAGAGAATCAGCCCTAAACCATAGAGAATCAGCCCTAAACCATAGAGAATCAGCCCTAAACCATAGAGAATCAGCCCTAAACCATAGAGAATCAGCCCTAAACCATAGAGAATCAGCCCTAAACCATAGAGAATCAGCCCTAAACCATAGAGAATCAGCCCTAAACCATAGAGAATCAGCCCTAAACCATAGAGAATCAGCCCTAAACCACACAGAATCAGCCCTAAATCATAGAGAATCAGCCTAATGATTCTGATTTCTCTAATAAATCTACCTGAGAGCAGTATACATAGAAATAAAAAGAAAATAATCAAAGACTTTCAAGAACATTACAGATATCAATTTATTAGTGTTAGTAACACGACCATAAAACATAAATAAAGACATATACACACACACACAACAAGAGTTCAGAGAGTAAAAGCAGTTATGTTAGGCATTAGACAAATACAAAACATGGCATGGCTTATTGCTACTAATTAATGGCCTTTCTAAGTATTTTCATCGCCTTTAATTGAGAGAACATATTACCTTCAAAAAGCAGAAATGAATTTAAAATCATGCTGACAGTAGAAATAACTTAAACAGTAAGCCACCATTTTTTGTTACGTCTAAACGTCTAAATGGAGTGTCGGAGGCTCCGCGTTATTCTGCATTAATGAGGAAAAACGCTCGTAGGGCCAAAGCTGTCTTACGCTGCTTCCATTCTGCGTAGCTAAAGTTGTAAAAGGAGTTTTTTACTGTACTTTACTTTACTATTATACTATTACTACTACCATACTACTAATGTTACTACTACTATAATATACACTACTATCTTTACTACTGTATTATTACTACTACTATACTACTATTACTACTAATATTACTACTATTACTACTATTATTAATACTACTACTACTAATACTACTACTATTACAAATACTACTACTATTACTACTACTACTATTACTACTACTACTACTACTGCTACTACTACTGCTACTACTACTACTACTGCTACTACTACTACTACTGCTACTACTAATACTACTACTATTACAAATACTACTACTATTACTACTACTACTACTACTACTACTACTACTACTACTGCTACAACTACTGCTACTACTACTACTACTACTACTACTATTACTACTACTACTACTACTATATTACCAATTTCTATTAATATACTAGTCAAAGTAACGCTTTTCGAGTCCCGAGGCATTTATACATTAATGAAACAAGCAACACATACAATTAGGTCAACATTACAAGCTTTACGAGCGTACTGATGCTAGGCAGCTTAATTTCATACTACAGTAAAATTAGTTTAAAAATAAACCAATGCTTCAACAAAAACAGGTGTCCAATAGTAAAGAAGAGAACCGGAGCGTCTCAGCGTCGAGACGACGATCGAGAACGTCGTCGTCGACGACGTCGACTGCGGCTTGACGAAGAGCGGCCGCCGTCATCGTCCGATGAGCTCGGACTGTCGCCGCCGCTACTAGATAAAGCAGCCGCGGTGGCGGTGGCTGCGGAAGCCGCGGCGGCACCTGGAGCGGCCCCGGTAGTGCGCTGGAGAAACTCGTTGACGCGCTTCTCGTAATCCTCGGCAGAGAGTTGAGGCTGCTGCACCTGCTGCTGCACCTGGAACTGCTGCTGCTGCTGGTAGGCGTACATAGGCTGCTGCTGGCCGGGCATCATGTACTGAGCCTGGCCGTACATCATCGCGGCATAGGGATTGGCAGCGGCTGGGTACTGCTGGTAGCCATAAGCCGCATATTGCATCTGCTGCTGCGATGGCGGCTGCTGCTGAGATGCCTGATCAGCCGGGTTGGACACGGCTGAGCCGAACTGTCTCAGGTAGTCCTGATAGCTGCCATTGATGAACGTCTCTTTGCCGACGCCTTGAATGTCGCCGTTGCCGCCTTTCGGCGGACTTCGCGATCGGCGAGGCCGGCTCCTTGATCGTCGAGACCGGCTTCTTGACCGACGACCGCCGCCTTCGCTAGATCGGCGACGTCGCCTAGACGAAGACGAACCAGAGTCGCGATGGCTTCGATGACGCTGCTGATGTCGGCGACGCTCACCAGGCGGCGATCGGCGACGATCTGTAGAGGGCGGCGACGACGCTCTCGGCGGCCGGTCCATCGACTGCGAGGGTGGCAGCGGCGGCGGAGGCAGCGAAGCCGGCTGTTGAAGATACGGCAGCTGCTGCTGATTGGGCGGCATCAGCGGCTGCCCGTGCGGCGCCATCATCGGGGGCGGGTAATGCTGATGATGCTGCTGCTGCTGCTGGTGATGCTGGTGATGATGAGGCAAGTTGACCCTGCGCCTGGACTTGGTGCGGTCAACCAGGCGATCCAGATCGCAATCGGGATCGAGATGGAACAGGCGGCACAGGGCTTGGCCAACGCCCGGCTCAATCTCCTGGCCATCGCGACCGATTTTCACCGGTTTAAATTCGTTCCAAGCGTTCAATAGGTGGCCAGTTTTATTGAAGCGCAGCTCCCTACGGCTGAGCCAGTCGATGCGAAAGGTGCCGCTGAGAGCGCGATGGCTGAGGCCGGGCGGCAGGACCCAGTTCACCCGGTTGCTGGATTTCTCCGATGGGCCGGCCAGCCTGGCGTAGCCCTGGGTTCGAATTGCGTGTCAAGGATTTAGGGAGGGGGGTTTGCGAATTAAAGTCTGCTTTAAAATATCAGTTTTCTTCTATCAGTGCTGTCGTTTCTTGCAAAGAAGCATCTTACCTTTTGCTTGGAAATCACTTGACAACTTCATTCTTTATTGACAACCCATTAGCTCATACTTACCTGTGAATAGTATCACTCGTAAGCTACTAATCAAAGTAGTAAGTTAAGCCCTAATAAATACACATTCAATGTTTAGAGCGTTGAATAATCTTTTCTGCTTTTTGTTGAGAGTAAATCAAATGGATAATATGCCGAAGTCAGAATGTTAAGTTTAGTGGGATAAGGGAAACTGGGGGATGGGATTAGGGATATGGATAATATGGGATAAGGGACACTGGGGAATGGGATTAGGGAATAGGAATATAGGTAATATGTGATATGGGACACTGGGGAACGGGATTAGGGAATAGGAATATAGGTAATATGTGATATGGGACACTGGGGAACGGGATTAGGGAATAGGAATATAGGTAATATGGGATAAAGGACACAGGGGAATGGGATTCGGGATATAGGTAATATGGGATAAGGGACACTGGGGAATGGGATTCGGGATATAGGTAATATGGGATAAGGGACACTGGAGAATGGGATTAGGGATATAGGTAATATGGGATAAGGGACACTGGGGAATGGGATTAGGGATATAGGTAATATGGGATAAGGGACACTGGGGAATGGGATTGGGGATCTGGATAACATGGGATAAGGGACACTGGGGAATTGGGATGGGATTGGGGATCTGGATAACATGGGATAAGGGACACTGGGGAATGGATGGGATTGGGGATCTGGATAATATGGGATAAGGGACACTGGGGAATGGATGGGATTGGGGATCTGGATAACATGGGATAGGGGACACTGGGGAATGGATGGGATTGGGGATCTGGATAATATGGGATAAGGGACACTGGGGAGTGGGTGGGATTGGGGATTTGGATAATATGGGATAAGGGACATTGGGGAGTGGGTGGGATTGGGGATTTGGATAATATGGGATAAGGGACATTGGGGAGTGGGTGGGATTGGGGATTTGGATAATATGGGATAAGGGACTATATCTCTTTTGATTCACCTGAAGAGGACACTAATAGACTACATATGCATAAACCAACCCTATTGATCTGCCCCACAGAGAAACACTTTGCGGGAGAAACAGTTCAAGTCGCACAACAGGATGTATAATTAGTTATAATAATTAAATCAGTGCAGAAAGACTCAAATATAAAAATATATATCAGCATAGTCAATCTAATGAGTCTCTTTAAGCAATCTCTATGTTTGGTATAAAATTAAAAAATCAGATCAAGTTTAGTGTAGACAAGAAAACACAGGTGAAATGCTTGCCAATAAAACTTTATAAATAAATAAATTTGTGTGCCAATTTAAGACTAGGTAGGTCATAGCACACACACCTGTCACCTAAATAGAGTCTCCAAAATGCACAGTCCCCCGAGATAAAAGTTCAATTCAGCAATCAATTTATCAATAACAGTTCCAGCAGGGCGCGGTGCCGATGTGCGTTAATTAAATAACTACCTGGAATCGGCCGCTCTCCTTCACTGAGAATATCAGATAGACGGAGCGCGACTCGTGATAAGCGCCATTCAATCTGTGCTCATTTGGCGGCGGCGTGGCCCAGACGCCTTTAGCTTTGGCCAGAGACACGTTCTCATAATTGGAGCTTTTAATCATAAAGTAGCGAGCGTCGCGAAACAGATGATCGAGTTGCTCCGGTTGCTCCGGCGGCGGCGAGCCCGCTGCCGCTGCTGAGTCCCCGACGAATACCGGCTGCTGCTGCTGCTCCGAGGCCGCCGCCACCGTCTCCGCCGCCACATTCTCATTGTTGACATCGGCCGATTGCATCCTGATTGGCGAGATCGCAGGCTTTGAGAACTGCTCGGCAGCTGTTGATTCATCAGCTGGCTGCTCCTGCTGCTGCTGTTGCTCAACTTCGGTTGCACTCATTATCTTTTCTTTGAATAATGATATTATCTTTTTAATTTAATATCACCAAAAATAGTTGGATAATATAGCATAAAGTCAGCAATTATTTTGGTAAAGGTTTATCAATTTCCGTATTAAAATATAAGAAGCACTTATGCCTCTATTTCATGCAGAGGCATAAAGCACAATTCTTATTTTTGTGCTATAAGTGGCAAAAATTTATCAATTATCAAAAAGTAGCAAAAAACATAACTACAAGAAAGGATAAAATCAGCTTATGAAATGATCCTTTTGGGGTTTAAAATACATTTTACAACTCACCTAGGTGTGCATGTGTCCATGAAGAGTCCATGACTAATTTTGGGCAACCAGAGAGTATCAAGTGTAAAGCATAGAGGAAAGAATAAGATGTTGGACTGCTAATATGATCTGATAATTTTTGTTTTGTATATATTAATCTCATGTTTTAGCATTACCACAATACTATAAGTGGTTGGGCCACTCAGCACATTTGTGTGCAAGCTACTACCAGTTCAGTAGTAAGTTAAACAGAAGCATTTCAATGTATTCTAAGTTGCCCCCAGCTGAACCCCTCCATCATATCTTTCCACACCAAACCCCTATTCCCTGCCCCAGTCCCCAATAATTTTATTGCCTTCCACGCCTAGTGTTCCAGCCTAAAGCTGCCTGCCATGTACATTTCAGTGGTGTTAGGCTAGGCATAATGTATCCCAATAGCAAGAAGCCATTTACATCTGCAAGTCACTGCAACAACTTTTTTATAAAATAGCTTATGCATTCTTAATCACTACTGATACCTGAACTAAAAGTAGAGAAACTGTTTCACCAAGAAAATATGTCACAATGGCTCATCTAGGTTTACAAGGGGTGTCTGAAAGGTGTGATACCTTTGCTCATATAGCTTTACTGCATGCTTGAAAATCAACAAGTTTGGTACAATTAAAAAGTGGAATATATGAGCTTAAAGGTGTCAAAAATTATCTTCATATATTGTTTTTTAATTATTATTGTCTATTTCAGCTAAGGTGGCCAATAGATCTTAAGAAGCTTAGAGACTGTATGAGGAGATTATTTAATTTGTATATTGATCATTTGTCACTCTTTTCTTCTTTTTCTCTTATCTCTTTGCCATATTGTTTATAACTCTGAAACTATTCTATTGCAATCAATGCTATGCATGCATACATTTGCAATCTGGGAAAATAATGACATTATTTTCTATTATATAGATCTAAATATTAAAATCATGATTTTATACATAAAAGCTTTTGAAATATGTTAAAAGTTTGCCAAAATGCAAAATTACATTAAATTATAGTGTATCTCATGGAAAAGATTCATATTTATATACAGAAAACATGCTAAATCATGCATAGGACAATATACAATGAAAGTTATTTATGTCTTTAGAAACTAGCCAGCCATATTTCTAAAAGCTAATACCAAAGGAGAGCTAATTCCATTACATAGCCTACATAACTTGTTGTATAGCAGAACTTAATATATATTTAGAAAAAGAATTGCTACAACATAGATCATAGGTCAAAAATGCAGCTTTTGCTATTGGAGTTATGCTTACTACTTATAGCCTATACTCTAGATCATGTTGAGTACACGCTAAAAATATCAATCCCAGAGTGCCCTCCTTGGGGACCCCAAAAGATTTTGGTTTTAACCCTAGGGTTTTAGGCTAGAGGCATTCAAGAACCCTGGAAAAACAAATAAAGTAAAAAATTTGTTTTGAAAAGTTTTTAAATGCTATAAAATTCATCATATCTATAGCAACAAAGTATGCATTTTTTAGCAAGACTCAAATTGATGATAATAGCTTGATCTATAAGTTTTAAGCTACTTGCAAACTATGATTTGAATGCCACAGCAATTTTGCCTAAAAAAATTTATGTAGCAGGTAGATAGATTTGACTATGCCACTATTATAGTGGCATTATATATAGATAAGCAAACAAATAAACCAACATTCAGGTGGGTAGACAGCTAGGTTTTTTGTCATAGGCATGCCATGTCAAAATTAAAAATGGCATAATTATTTTGATGCTGTTATGCCAAAATGGCATAACAATTTTTTGCCATTATGCCATTGCTAAATTGCCAATGCTAAATTTCCAATTCTAAATTGCTTTTAAATTTACCAAACTGGCAAGCTATTATTACTTTATCCCACCTAAATCTGAAGGGAAACACTAATATGGGCTCACAAAGTGTTTTTTTTATTTTATGCCAATGGTATATCATAATTGAAAATGACATAATGATTTTGATGCCATTATACCAAATGGCATAATGATTTTGACATAAAACACCCAGGTAGACAGGATGGCAAATAAGCAATCTATAATATCACAATTTTTCAGTGGCATTTAATAACATTTTTACTTTGGGCCATTCCATATAATTATGGTTATAACATGACAGGCTATTTTTACTTATAAAATAAAATCTAATCATAGAATATACTAAACCAATTTTTCAATGAAAGATTATTTTGTCAAGAATATGTTTATATAGTTTCATATAGATATCATCAATAGTATAGATGCTATTAAACCTTGAATAGCACTTATGGTTGTAACAACAGGATTTTTGACATATAGAAACTAAAAAGATAAAAGTCTTATAACATTTTTCATTTTTGATATTTTGCAATACATTTTTTAAATTTGACTAAGAACATCTTAAGAAATCATACTCTTTTATTAGAATATGTAAACTCATAAAGGCAACAAAGATACAAAAGAAAAGGCAGCCTTATGGTCGTAACATTATAGTCATAACATATTTTTTTCTGTCAATTTAGTAACTTTGACTTCCCAATATATTAAAAATGTAATAGGATTATATAGTCGCTAATGTTTTTATCTGATTATGCAAGTTCTATAATTTTATCTATATTTTGTTTTAACCTTCCAAAGCTTTTCATTTGTTTTCAAGAGGTACACAAATTTAATGATGTCTTTTGCTTAGAAAAATGTCCAATTTTTTTCAAATATGGCTTTTTGCCAATTGATAACATACTAATCCAACATTTTACCATTCATTTATTCTTAGATTGTATATATTAAACATAAAACATTTGGCTAAAAATGGCTAATAAGGCAATGGCAAGCAAAAATATTGACTTTTTTTCTATTTTCCAAATATGTCCAGGCTCATTCCATATAAGATGGACATATTTGGAAAATAGAAAAAAGTCAATATTTTTGCTTGCCACTGCCTGATTAGCCAATTTTTTTACCAAATGTTTTTTATGTGTAACATCTACAATCTAAGAATAAATGAATGATAAAATGTTAGATTAGTATGTTATCAAGTGGCAAAAAGTAATTTTTGTAAAAATTTGGACAGTTTTTTAAGCAAAAGACATCATTAAGTTTGTGAACCTTTTAAAAACAAATAGAAAGCTTTGGAAGGTTGAAACAAACTATAGATAAAAGTATAGTACTTGCATCATCAGATAAAAGTATTGATGAACAAATAATCAATTATATTTTTAATATATTGGTACCTCTAAGTTACTGAATTGACAGAACAAAATATGTTACGACCAGAATGTTACGACCATAAGGCTGCCTTTTCTTTTGTATCTTTGTTGCCTTTTTGAGTTTATATATTCTACAAAAAGAGTATGATTTCTAAAGATGTTCTTAGTCGAATTTTAAAAAAATTATTGCAAAATATCAAAAATGAAAAATGTTATAAGACTTTTACCTTTTAGTTTCTATCTGTCAAAAATCCTGTCGTTACGACCAGAAGTGCCATTCAAGGTTTAATAGCATCTATATTAATGATGATATCTACATGAAACTCTATAAAAATATTCTTGACAAAAAAATCTTTCATTTAAAATATTGGTTTAGTGTATTCTATTATTAGATTTCATTTTATAAGTAAAAATAGCCTGTCATGTTACGACCATAATTATATGGAATTGCCCTCCATCTTATATAGAATGAGCTCTTTGCATATTTTTTTCTGCCAGTGAGTTTTATACTGAAAATGTATATAATACTATTACAATTATATAAAGATATAATCCAAAGAATATATACAATCAAATAGCTATGTTATATTTGCAGCTTTCTTTTGGTTTAAAACTTTGGATAGGTATATTTTTGGCATAAGCATGGTGGTTCTAATTATTAAATTTGAATTTATGCCAAAAAATAGAAAACATGACTGCAAAAATTAAGTATGCTATTTATTGAAAGTAAAATGAAACTAGATAAGTAAAGTAAGTGAAGTAAAGTGTATATCAATGTCTATAGTATATAAAATAAAAATAGGCCTAGGCCTAAGCCTAAGAAAATGGCTGGCATAGTAAGGGCCTAGTTGCTTTAGGCCTATGCCTATTGAGGAATATAATTTTAACATTAAAGATAGACACTAATATAATTTTGCTAAATAGTTTATATTAGGCTATTTTTTATTGACATGGTTAGTAAACACCTTTTAGCACATTTAGTATAATATAATTATTCTTAGCAATAAAGTTGAAAACCTAAAATATTAGACTATTTCTTATGTTACATGATCTACAATCTATGTATATTGTCATTAAGGCTAGCAATAAGGATGCAATGGCCATCATATATTTCCTTGCTAAGTACCACTTGACTATAAATACTAAAATAGTTGCCAATGTTATAGACAAGCTGATAGGCAATAAAGGCCTATGAAGCTATAATGCTTGCAAAGAAAAGTTTATTGATAATATTCTAGATCTATGATCTATGTACAATGGCCAACTGCAAATGCAAAAAGGTTCCATTTTAAAGGAAATGGATATATACTAGGATGCAATGAAGAAAAGGGAGGTTTGAAATACTAGAAGTATGTGGTTTGCAAAAGTACTATCAAGTGCAATGGCATTTTCATAGAATCTTTGGGTAGTATGGAATGTATCATCCACAAAAGAGACATAACTCCAAGGCAAATGCAGATACTAGTCTAAGCAAACATTGCTTAAGAAGTAAAGTAAGAGCCAAATATACATTGGCAAAAGCAATTGCAGAGGCAGCTGTCAGTAGCCATGCTGATGAATTCCATGTTCAAGCACTTAGATTTATCTCTCACTATCACTATCACTATCACTTAGATATATAGAGCACTTAGACTTAGCACACCAAGCAGTCCAAGCTAACCAACTTCAATAGAAAGATCAACATCAACATCTACTAATATTGGTATTTGAGCTTATTGGAGATATACCACATATACATGCTTGGGCGCAACCTAGAGATTCACCCGGCCGTTTCTATTGGCAACACACACATGTAAGTCGCTATTGGACGGAATAGTAGTCACGTGACTGCTCTCAGCCAATAGCGACTTACATTTGTGTGTTGCCAATAGAAACGGCCGAGTGATTCCCAAGGTTGCGCATGTATGCACATATACCACAACCATTTTTGCATGCTTATACATGTGCAACCCCCCTGATTTACACTGGCTATGCAACTTACTTTTTGACCAAAAATGCGACTTACCTGTAAAAGATTAAAGCAAAATTAATGCAGTTTTAGGTAAAAGGTAGGAATAAGTCTTTTTTCAGGCCTAAATGCCTCAATGTCCATATTCTTTGGGATGGCATTTTTGTGACTTACCACTGGTCTACCACAATTGTATGTGCATGCTTATTTGCCTGTTGCACACATAGGCAAGAGGCACATTATTGTTACAAGTTAAGAGCAAGTTAAGAGCCACTGCACCCAATAGTTCCTTGATGGTATATAGCATAAAGGCCACTTTCTGGACTATTGGGTATATTTAATGTTGTCAAGGAGCCATTCATGCAACTCTACAGTATCCATGGTGCAAATTCTGGTTGTTTCATCCCCAAACCATTTTAGCCATGGACATTTTGCCCCCAGACCATTTTGCTCATAATCCATTTCACCCATTAACCAATTCAGCAATGGGAGTTTCGGCCAAAATGGTCATGTATTTTAGAGATATAGAAGTACATGTATCTTTATTTTCTTTTTTCAATGCTAATTTTTAGTTTTAATTTGTAATAAAATATGATCTGAATTGTTGCCACAACAATTGTGTTATTGCATTATTGTGATTTTGTTTATTACAATTGTGAATTATTATAAGCTTTTTTAAAGTCATCCCTTTCAAATGTGTGACAATTAAAGCACAAAGTATAAAACTAGGATTGTATAAAAGTCATTTCAATCAAGGAAAAGCTGAAAGGGTTTCGGTTACAAGGCAAGGTAAGGCCAGAAATACTAAAAGAATAATTAAGATTTGTCACCAAAACTGAGAATCAAAGCACAAAGTGTAAAACCGTGATTAAGTAAAGTAAAAAACTGTTGTACATGTAAGTCATTTCAATCTTTGGCTTTGTTTATGCAAGAGATGCAAGGTAAATTACTAGAAATAATAAAAGGATAAATTAAAACTATAAAAAAATGTTGTACAAAAGCACGGAGAAACCTTGGGCAAGTTGAGTCCATGTCGGAGCAGATGTTAATGCAAAAACGAACCGGTTACTTAGCAAAAGTAATGGTAGAAGTGCTAGACAGAAATGTCAAGACCGAGGAACTTGTGATACCAGTGGAGTGGGTGTGCTCATGGTCCGCGGCTCACGCTCTTTGCAGATCTCTACTCTATCATGATTTTAATATACATTTAGTATAGGTCAGATTGTTGGTGTTTTAGCCCTGGAAGTAGGGGTGGCTATTATTGAACCTCGCTTATAATAAATTGTATTGTTGGTTGTCAGTGCTCTTTGGCACTTTCGTCTTATCTTGCATACTCTCAGCTTATGACTTTGTTCATTTCAACCCTGCATGGTCCAAATTGGAGGCAAAATGGTCCATGGCCAAAATGGTCTGTAGGCAAAATGGTCTGTTGGCAAAATGGTCTGTGGGCAAAATGGTCTAGGTAGGGGCGAAATGTCCATGGCTGAAACAGTTTATGGGCAAAACGACCAGTTACCCATGGTGCTATTCAAGCTATTGGTATGCAGCACATCAGTCCACTAGCCTACATAATTGTCTGGTTGTGCAAAACTGGATTATATAGCTATGTTTAACACATTAAAATTCCTGTTTGGTCACATACATGTCAATGTCATATACAGATGAACTAGCAATAGATAAAATGACTATCAATTGCAAAATTAATCCTAGGATTTAATTTAATCTTAGAATTTTAAAACAATAGGCCTAGGTCTATCAAGTAAACCAAGACTAGGCCTAAGAACAATAGGAATAGTAGAAGGTCTATAGTAGGCCAGTAGGGCAGGGCCTATTAAGCATAATAAACATAATAACTTAATAATACTATTTATAATCCTAGGCCCTATTAGCGAGTTGAAATAAGTGGGCCGATCCTAAGGCTAAGCCGATAACTAAGGGAGTAAGGCATTCCTGAATCTGGCATCATAAGTAGGCCTAGGCCTATTCTCTATGAATGTGGTACAAAATTTTGGTGGCAAAACAAGTTTTTGACAAAAGTATAAAAAGTTAACATTATCACCCTGATTAAAGAGTTTGGTATCTAAATGGTGCTTAAAATTAAACGAAAACAATACTTTTTTGTTTTGTTACAGAATGGCTACTGCGGAATAGACATAGCAGGCCTACCTAAGCTAGGTCTATATATTTTTTCATAGGCCTAAGACAGATTTCTTGTCTTGATTTGCCGACAGAGTGGTCATACTTTAGACTAAGACTACACTGAAATCTGTAACTAGAAGTTTAGCTATAGATATAAAAACTAACTCATGAGACTTTCAAGCGGATTTTGTGCCCAATGTCAATGTCATTGTGTTGTGTCGTTGTGATTGTGGGAAAGAGAAAAAGACCAGCGGAACCTTTTTTTTGGCCGATAACTTTTTTCCTTATTGAGCAAACAGAGGGTCATGATATTGAAAAAATTGAACTGTAATATTAAACAGTAGACAAAATACAGTTAACTGCATTTTTAATAACATATGCTCCAGCAAAACGCTACAGAATTGTTAAACAATTCAGTACAGATAAATTGACCATTTTCCAAGAACTCTGAGCATTGCACGCGCGTCGCGGCTCGGTCTGCTTAGCATTACGCGTCACTCTATCCTTGTCTAATTTTTTCTTTTGAAGTTAATAATGCTGTGATAAATTATAATATAAATTCTATCTTTTCTATGATTTCAAGCTTAGGCGGGAATTGCTAAGATGTCAATGCTTGGTTGGGTGGAATTGCTGAGATGTCAAGCCTTGGGGTCTTGGGGAAAATTGCTAAGATCAAGATGGGTTATCATCATCAAGGCTTGGTCTTGGAGGAAATTGCTTCGATGTCAGGCATGGGGGAAATTGCTGAGATATCAAGTGTTACAGGGGGGCGTTTATAAGAGGCCAAGGCTAGGGGGAAATTGCTGAGATGGCAAGGCTTGGGGGGAATTGCTGAGATCTCAAAGCTTGGGGGAATCGCTAATATCAATATGTCAAGGCTTATGGCCGTTATGGGGAAATTGCTGAGACGTCAAGGCTTGCAAGGTATTGCTAAGATGTCAAGGGGTATTCACACCTTTTGGTGCTTATGCTTTTTAGTGCCTGGAATTTTGGTAACCCTAGGGCCTAGTTTGCTTCTCAGTGCCTCATTTTGCTTTTCAGTGCAATTCAGTCATAAATGCTAAAAGTCAATCAGTGATGCTATTCTAGATTCAATCAAATGCAATTTCAAATGAGAACAAATTTATTTTTAATATATTTATATCTGTCTTATAATATTAGTACCTTTACTTCTACTTCATAAGTCTAAATACAATTAGAATTATTATTCTTAACAATCTGCAGTTGCTTTGTGCAATTTCAGATTTCAGAGAAAAGAAAAACTGAATTCATAAAAAGCAAATTAATGGAGAATTTTTAAGAATGCATTGTAAAACAAAAGTGAAAGGGGATAACAAAGAAACAAAAGCTAAAAAGAAATGCGTAGGGCCTATAACAATATTAATAAAAATAAATTGTCTTTTATTTTCATTTCTACCCCCTCACTTTCATTTTAAGATGCATTCTTAACAAATTCTCTATTGAGGGCATTGTAATTGCATTAAAAGTAAATATAAAGATCATTCTCTAATAAGCTACAATTATAGGATTCTTGTGTGAGTATATCCAAAATTTAATATACTATTCTCCCTCATTTTTGCTTTTAAATTTGTGTATTATCAAATAAAAGAATGCCAGTTTTGGCTATTTTTTGTTTTGTTAAATTTAGTCTTAATCATAGCTATCCTAAAGCTGAAATTTGTATATTAAACATAGAAATTAGTTAAGAAACTTCAAGTCAAAGTTATGCTATGCCTATAGCTATAAAAAAACTTTAAAACAAGTTTTAAAGCAAAAATGACCATAGTGCCTAATAGGCAAAATGCATTTGGCAGTATAAAAAAAAATTAAGCTATAAAAAGTTTGTAGGCCTAACTTTTTTTATTGCTAGACTGATTTTCAAAAGTTAACAATTTGGCTCATATAGGCCTATGTTTATTTAGGCAAATAAAATAAGATTTATAATATGATAAGAATATTTTTGTTTAGGCCTATTTCTTTTCAGTCTTTGATTTTTTGCTAGTCCTTATAGTAGTTATACTGATATATAAATTTATATTCTTTATTTATTTAAAATAATTTAGATAGGGCCTAACCTAAGGTTTATAATAAAAGACAACAAAGTATATCTTCTACTCCTAATTTATTAATTTAGTAGATTTTTTCTTTATTTGAATCATAGCTCATTCACTAAATTAATTAGTTATTCACTTATACTTTTATCCATTGAGCCAATTATCCACCAATGTAGAAATTATACATGCACAACTTTGGGAATCACCTAGCCATTTCTATTAGCAATACACATGTTTATCAAAAAGTTGCTATTGGTTAAGGGCAGTCACATGACTGCAATTTTGTCCAATTTTGTCCAATAGCAACTTATATCAATTTAACAAATATTTGTTGACAATGACAGTGTTGCCAATAGAGATGGCCAGGTGAATTGCTAGGTTGCACCTAAACATGGTAGAAATTTTCCATTTCTAGGTCTATTTTACTATGTTTGTTAGCTCTAGCCCTATTGGTTTTATTATATAATCTTTGTATTGCCATGTAGTAAGTTAGGTTTAATTATTGCTTTTTACAAAAAGTAAAACTAAAGTATGTAATATTATCTATGATCTATGCTAATAAGATAAAAATACTACTGAAAATTGGCATCTAGGACTATAAATACATATTACAAGGGGAAATAAATATTTCCGACTAATTAATATTCTAGCAAAGCAAAAATATCCTATTAGGGCTATAGCTTTGTATCCTTGCACATATTAGTGAATATGTAGTTTCTTTTACCAATATTTCATAATTATTACCAATATTTTGGTTTACTATATAAAATTAAATATGAATAAGCCTAAAAATCACTGGAAAAGGTCATACTAGGACCTAAGCTTTTGAAGTTGAGTGCTACAACTTAATATATAGCTTTTTGGCCTGACCATTAGACCAAATTAGTAGATATAAAATGATTTATCACAAATATTAGCAGATGAAGAGATGAAAACTGAAATAAAGCATATTAAATCACTGTTAGCACTTTAGTATAATAGCAATAAAAGTAGCTTATCCTATATAAAAAATGAGTTGTTTGTATCTTTGTCTATCATACTATGGCAGCCAGACTATATGCAACTGGCAAGCACCAGTGCAGCCACATCTAAAACCTACCAACCTCTGTCTAGCTGAGGTGGGATGGGTGCGCCAAGCTAGTTGGCTTGCTAAGCCAGGGGGTTGGCAAAGGGCCTATCAATCACGCCACCTTTTTGTACCTCCCTAAACCCCACAATCTTGCACTGTTTGTATAAATATAAATTGATGCACAGAGCAGCACAAAAGCCTTGCTGCCATTCCATCTATTAAAATTCAAGGCATATTGCCTCAATACTATAAATCTTCTTACTATTTTGGCTGTTGCTTTAGTTGCCACTTATATCAATGTTTACTTCTTAGGTGTTCAATATTAATTAGACCTTCTCAAATAGGGCCAGGTTAGTGATTTTTACCAATTGAATTTGCTATTAATAAAATCTTACTTCCTATTGTCTTTGCTGGCTATTAACCATCTTGGTTTTAGCTAGAATGCTAAACAGGTAATGTTAGATGCACAGCCACAAAAAAGAATAATAATGTAATGATTCCTCCTTTAACATAAACCCTCAGCAATCACAGCAAAATCCAGTTGCACAATTGCCGCAGGCGCAGCCGCTGCCGCAATTTTATCCAACCAAATCGGCTCGCAAATGCGCCAGCCTGGTCAGCCTGTGCGATCCAGGCCAGCCTCTTCTTGTCCAGGGCCCAGTTGGCTGCGGCAAGACGTCCCTAGTTGAACTGTTAGCCAACGAGGCCGGTGCCAGCTTAGCAAAGCTGCAGCTCGGCGATCAGACAGACAGCAAAACTCTCATTGGCTGCTATTGTTGCACACCTGTGCCTGGCCAGTTCGTATGGAAACCCGGACCGCTATTGTCAGCTGTGCAGTCTGGCAGTTGGCTTCTTCTAGAAGACATTGACAGCGCGCCACCTGATCTATTGAGCACCCTGCAACCGTTGATTGAGCACAAATCTGTGTACGTGTCGCACTATGGAGAAAGCGTCACACCTGCCGACGGGTTCCGTCTAGTGGTTACTAGGCGACTCTACCAGAGTCTGGACGGCTACTCGTGCGCCCATAACAGCTTCCTGTCTGCCGGACACTGGCTGATGCTGCGTCTGGATCGTATCGATGCCGAGGACTTGGCTCAGGTTACTATGCGTGGCTTTTGTTATGTAGTTTATTAATTGAAAAATTCTCAGTAATTCTGGTTCTCCGATCTATATCTAATACATTTATATATCCGCCCCTAACTTGCTTGCTCTATCCGATCCCTATAATGATCCATCCGCCCCACATAACCTTGATCTATCCACCCCTACTTTGATCTATCGGCCCCTACTTTGATCTATCCGCCTCATAACCTTGATCTATCCACCCTGATTTATCCACCCCTATCTCAATTCATCGTCCCTGTGTTCTAATAAAATCCACCTTTATCCAAACTGAATTCTATTCTATCCATGCCTCTACCTGATCTATCCTATCCTACTGTAATAAGTTGCCTCACCCGTTACCCCCGCCAGATCATTCAGCTTAACTATCCAAACGCGGCGCCATTGACGTCGAAAATCTTGGAAATTTTCGACCTATTTCAAGCCGCCGACCGTGACGCGCCGCAGTCCCGGCATCGCCGCCTGGTGACTACTCGGGATCTGTTGAAATTCTGCTCCCGACTAGAAGCCTCCGCCTCCGCCTGGCGCTATCCGCAAGCGCCAGACGACGGACCAGCCGCGCCAGTCGAGTACAACGCTCGGGCGGTGTTTCACGAGGCGCTCGACTGTTTCGTAGCCGCCAGCGCCGAATTCGACGAACGCAAAGCTGGCGCTCTTCGACTAGCCCAGGCGGTCAGCCTCACTCGCGAGGAGGCGCTCGAACGTTTGAAAGGCGTCGCTTTGGACGTTGCCGAGACGCCAAATAGCGTAATAATTGGCCGGGCTCGACTGCCGCGGCTGGACAGTCGGCCGAGTAAGCAGCGGCAGGCCGGCGGCGGTCTGGCTTTGAATCGGGGCACAGCAAGCCTGCTGGAACGGCTGGCCGTGTGCGCTAAGTGAGTTGACGTAAAAACTGACAAAGCAATAATGAGTCTTGGGGGAAGGGGAACAGGCCCAATCTAGTTCAGCCAATGAGAGAGCAGTAAGGAGAGAGATCAAGGTTAGACAAACGAAAATCAGCCCGGGAGCAGGCCTAGTCTGGCTCAGCCAATGAGAGAGCAGTAAGGAGAGAGATCAAGGTTACAGACGAAACACAGCCCAGGGCAGGCCCAGTCTGGCTCAGCCAATGAGAGAGCAGTAAGGAGAGAGGTCAAAGTTAGGCGAACAAAAATCAGCCTAGGGGTTTCCGCAGGCCCAATCTAGCTCAGCCAATGAGAGAGCAGTAAGGAGAGAGGTCAACGTTTGACGAACAAAATCAGCCTAAGGGTGGCGGGCAGGCCCAATCTAGTTATCCTATAGTACGAGCTATCAGTACCCTAATCCCAGGTTTAGATCTCACCTGGCAATTGTAAACCGATGCCACTCCAGGCAAGGCGAGCCGGCACTGCTTGTAGGCGAAACCGGCTGCGGTAAGTCCGCCTGCGTCCAATACCTGGCCAACAGACTGGGCCGCAGCCTCCGCGTCATCAATTTGAGCCAGCAGACTGACCCGGCCGATCTCATTGGCGGCTACAAGCCTCTGCAGCTTCGCCTGATAGTAAAGCCAGTTCGGGAACAGTTCGAACTGTTATTCGGCCAGCTGTTCAATGCGGACGGAAGTAATGATAAATTTCTGACCTACGTTCAGCTCTGCTTTCACAGCGGCCGCTGGTCCGACCTGTTGCAGCTGATGGAGCGGCCGTTGGCTAGCGCCCTGCGCCGGTTGCCTGGCAACGCTGATTGGCTGACACTGCGGGATCGGCTAGCCCAGCTCAGAGCTCAACTACTCGCCTGGTGAGTGCATTTTGCTGAAATGTGTCTTTTTGTGAATTGGTCATTGCTGAAGTGTGTGTCTGTTAAGTGGTCATTGCTAAAGTTTATCAGTCGTTTTAAGCGTTTTCATATGCATCATCAATGTTGAGCATTTGTTGCACTTTACGCTCGTACATTAATATCGCAGCGAGGGAGCAAACCAGGCAACTTCGTTCAGCTTCATCGAAGGTGCCTTAGTCGAGGCCATCCGCTCCGGCCACTGGGTGCTGCTGGACGAGATCAATCTGGCCACGCCCGAGACGCTGGAGTGCCTGTCCGGTTTGCTTGACCGGCCGGACGGCTCATTGGTGCTGACTGAGCGCGGCGACTCGCAGCCGGTGCCCAGGCATCCGGACTTTCGCTTGTTCGCCTGCATGAACCCGGCCACAGATGCTGGGAAACACAATCTGCCTATTGGTGGGTGTCGCTCTCTTCTTTTCATGCTTGCTAATTTGATCTCGATAAGGTAGATACTTTGATCTGACCTGATTGATAGTTTGATCGCGATCTGGTTGATAATGTGATACTTTGATCTGACCTGATTGATAGTTTGATCGCGATCTGGTTGATAATGTGATACTTTGATCTGATTGATAGTTTGATCGCGATCTGGTTGATAATGTGATACTTTGATCTGATCTGATTGATACTTTTGATCGCGATCTGGTTGATAATGTGATACTTTGATCTGATCTGATTGATAGTTTGATCGCGATATGATTGCTAATTTGATACTTTTATATTTTGATTAGCTTAAACCGTTCAATTGAACTCGCTTTCAAATCGAGTCCCCGACGCATTCCCACTGAAAACGTTACCCAAAATGACGCTAAAGACTCACTGACGACTCTAGCCACTCTGGGGCGACTCAGGGGCGTTGAGTCACCAGTGAATCACGGAGTTTAGAACACCTCAAATACGACTCTAACGGCTCAAGAGTCGTTATAGAAGCGTCTCACAGTCGCAGACAAAAAACGCCTCAAACTAACTATGGTGACTCTTAGACGTCTTTTAGCGACTTGTATCGTGACAACTCTTCGTTTTAAAGTGGTCTAGAGTCACCTTTCCCTATTTTACCCGTGTTACCTGCGACGACTCTGGGGCGATGCTTCTTGGTCTGGATACCCAATAACAAATCAATTTTTTTTAAATTCCTATGCAGGTGTCCGCAACCGGTTCACTGAGCTGGCATTTGCCGAACCTGACGATGACACTGACTTGGCTCACCTGGTCAGCCACTACCTGGCCGCCCTCAGTCCCAGCGCCGCCCAGGTGGCCGGCATTGTCCGATTCTACCGGCGCGTCCGCTCGGCCGCCGACTCGACGCTCTGCGACGCTTCAGGCCTGCGTCCGCACTTCAGCCTTCGCAGCCTTTGCCGCGCCCTACGCGAAGCCGGCCGCGACGCCTATAGAAATGCGCCCCGATCGCTGTACGAAGGCTTTGCTTTCGCCTTCTTGGCCCAGCTGGACAAGCCGTCTGCTCTGGCCGTCGAGCGAATGATTGCTAATGATATACTCGGCTGTCAGCAGCTGCCTACCTTTCAGGTTGCTAACAAACAAATCTACACGATTTTTGGGCGGGCCGCTGCAATCTCTTGGCACCAGTTGAATTCGGAGCCGCTATGTTCTTTAGCCTAGGCTTATCAGTGAGCCTCTACCACTTAGCCTAGGCTTATCAGTGAGCCTCTACCCCTTAGCCTAGGCTTATCACTGAGCCTCTACCCCCTTACTAATAGCCTAGGCTTTTCAGTAAGCCTCTAACCCTTAGTCTGGACCCCTACCCCTTATTCAAGGCGAGGCCATTCAGTGGACCCCTAGATTCTTCCATTTGTAATTTCACTATAATCCATACCGGTGGGTGAAATAATCAATTTATAGAATGCCAAAATCATTTTACTGATAAAAATTCTCTAACAGTCTACTAACAGTAGCATATTATAAAAAATAGATACACACAATAGATATCGTCCCACAACCAGTGCTAATCAGTACAAGCAGCCAATACTGTACGCAGGCACGAACTCATACACACGCTCACACAGGGTGTACGTGAGGCATGTACACTCTGAGGCATCGTCAGGCATGTACACTCTCTGTGTGCCTTCAGGGTGGGCCCTCATGGCTGTGAATCGCGCATGACAACCTTCTCAGGCCAAATGAATATGGTTCCGCCCACGTTTACTTGGGATCTGCTCTGCCCCCTACTAATAGTAGGGCAAGCGTTCGTTATCTAAAAATATCACCGGACTTTTTCTTTTCTTTTTCAACATCGCAGACGCCGCCCAGGCCCATAGACGACGCCGGCACCCAAGACGGCGCCAGTCGCTACATCCTGGTTGAGAACTATTGGATCCGGCGCGGCCCTTTGCAGCCAGCCACTCAGCCGCGCTACGTTCTGACCGCCTCTATCAAAGAGAATCTCCGTTGCTTAGCCCGGATCGTGTCAGCCGGCAGTCTGCCCGTGCTAATCCAAGGCGAAACCTCCGTTGGTAAAACTTCTCTAATCCGCTACCTGGCTGAGCTGACTGGCAACGAGTGCTTGCGGATTAATAATCACGAGCACACCGAGATTGCTGAGTACGTTGGTAACTATGCGTCTGACCGGGATGGCCGGCTCGTGTTTCAGGTTGGTCTCTGTGGCTATTCAAATGTGGTAGTTTTAAGGTGCCCCACTCTGTCTGGCTATTGGAATGTAATAGCTAAGGATAATACATTCAGTGTGACTATTGAGCCATTAGGATGCTGTTGCTAAACTACCCCATCAAATTAGACCATTAGGATGCTGTTGCTAAACTACCCATCAAATTAGACCATTAGGATGCTGTTGCTAAACTACCCCTATCAAATTAGGCCATTAGGATGCCTTTGCTAAACCACCCTAGCAACAGAAATTGCCAGTTATCCTCTGCTAACTAGTCCCTGGCCTCCACCTGCAGGAGGGCCCGCTCGTGCAAGCGATGCGCCGCGGCTCCTGGATAGTGCTAGACGAACTGAACCTGGCGGCCAGCGACGTGCTCGAAGCTCTCAATCGAGTTCTAGACGACAATCGTGAGCTATTCGTAGCTGAGACTCAAGACACGATCCGAGCTCATCCTCACTTTATGCTGTTTGCTACTCAGAATCCGCCCGGCCTGTACGGCGGTCGGAAACGACTGTCCAGAGCTCTGCGCAATCGATTTGTTGAGCTGCATTTTCAACCGATACCCAGGCCGGAGCTGGAGCTCATACTGCAGCGGCGTTGCGACTTGCCGTTGTCGCGTTGCGCTAAACTAGTAGAAGCAATGCACCAGCTGCAGGCGAGGCGCAAGCGGACGGGGATATTCCAGGGCAAGGACGGATTTGTCACGCTCAGGGATCTGTTCCGATGGGCTGAGCGGCATCGGCTGTTTACTTTGCCAGGTTTGGATTCTTTTTTTGTGAACTTTTCCTCCAATATCGTGTTTTTTCTACTCGTCAGTAGTCTGTTTGGGACTATTCTATAAATAAAATAATTAATAAATTATACAGAGACAGGGTACAGACTAAACAGCTAAATCACCCAGTTGAAAACGTTACCATGACAAGAATCGCTAAAGTCATTGCAATTACAACTCTCTAGTGACTCTTGTGACTTTTTAACAACTCAAATCGGTTGTAATGCGACAGAGAAGAGAGTTGCAAAAAATTCGTCCAAAAGTCGTTTTGTTAGCGCTTAACTGTCTACTAAGTCAAGTAGACTAAATAGAGTTTGTTATAAATGCGAAATACGATTCTGATTCATGAAATTGACGCAGAAGCGCGACTCTACGTACGTCTCCAGAGGCGTTTCAGAGTTACAAACGATAAAACGTTTTAAAAAGATTGATTGGGCGACTTTTTAATGAATTTTTGCCTACTTGTACCGTGTCATCTTGTAGTTTTACCTGTGTTAGTTGCAACCGTCTGCCACTGTCCCTGACTAAACACCCGTTATAATATGTGGTCTTCAAAGCAAAATTAACATTACTTCACTCGCAGACTCAAAGCAGACCCTGTTCGACTGGGACCAGTTCCTAGCTGAGCAGGGCTACCTGCTCCTAGCCGGTCGGGCCCGCGATCCAACCGACGCTGCCGACGTCCAGTCGGTGCTGGAGTCGGTATTCCGACGTCGCCTATCCGAGTCGGAACTGTTCGATTTGCACGATAAAACATCGCCAGTTAGTAAGCAGATTTTAACAGACTGTCGCACTGCTCTGGCTAATGATGCTGATGCTGGTGATGATAAAGCTTCTCATCAGCAGCTGGCCTGGACTCGCGAATTGCGTCGGCTGTGCGTGCTGCTTGGCAACTGTCAGAAATTCGGCGAGCCGGCTCTGCTGGTCGGACCGACAGGCGTTGGCAAGACTACGGTGTGCCAAGCTCTGGCTGAAATGCGGCGCCAGGATCTGCTGACACTGAATTGTCACATGAATACTGAGGCTGCTGACTTTCTTGGCAGCCTGAGGCCTGTCAGGGAGCGGCGGATTGACGGTGAGTGTGTGTACATTATGAAATGGGTCCAATGTCGGGGGGTCGCTCAAGGTCTCTTCTCAGCTCTCTATCCTCTTCTCTCATCTTCTCTCTCTCTCTATCCCCCTCATTTGGTCTCTGAAATTGTATGATGATATGAGATAAGATAGACGAGTTTAACGTCAATTTATGCTTCGCATTTGATTTTACTGTACACGCACTAGTTACACTACTTAGGTTCGTTGTAAGTAGCATGCATAGTTTTTGGAATTAAAACTAAAGTGTACTCTACTATAATAAATTTCAGCCTCGGAGGAGCAACAGTCGCAGCCGGTCATTCCAATGTTTGAATGGGTCGACGGAGTCCTAGTCCAGGCGATGCGCCGCGGCGCCGACCTTCTAGTTGACGAGATCTCCTTAGCTGACGACTCGGTGCTGGAGCGACTGAACAGCGTGCTGGAGCCGGAGCGCGAGCTGGTGCTGGCCGAGCGCTCTCGCACCGGCGACGGCGGCAACACAGTCGAAGTATTGAAAGCTTTGCCAGAATTTCGCCTAGTGGCCACAATGAACCCTGGCGGCGATTTCGGCAAAAAGGAACTATCACCGGCTTTGCGCAACCGGTTCACGGAGATCTGGTGTCCTCAGCCGGCCTCTCTGCTGCCGATTGTAGCCAGAAATCTTGGCCAACAGTTGGCCCATCTGGCCAAGCCTATGGCCGACCTGCTGACCGAAGCGGCCAAGGCGGCGCCAACAGACGATGGCCGGCTGACTGTGAGCGCCCGCACCGCCCTGGTCTGGGTGGCCTTCGTTAGGCAGCGTCGGCAAGCTGACCGGCTGCCAGCTGAGCTGGCCTTCCTGCACGGCTACCAGATGACCTGCCTGGATCCGCTTGGGGACGGTGAGTGTTGTCGTATGTAAATCGGCACTTTACAGTTTGAAATGGCATTTTCACTTTGGAAATGGCGCTTTCTGCTTTGAAAATAACACTTTTCACGTTGGAAATTGCGCTTCTGCTTTGAAAATGGCACTTTTCACGTTGGAAATGACGCTTTCTGCTTTGAAAACGGCACTTTTCACGTTGGAAATGGCGCTTTTCACTTTGGAAATGGCGCTTTTCACTTTGAAAATGGCGCTTTTCACTTTGGAAATGGCGCTTTCTGCTTTGAAAATAACACTTTTCACGTTGGAAATTGCGCTTCTGCTTTGAAAATGGCACTTTTCACGTTGGAAATGACGCTTTATGCTTTGAAAACGGCACTTTTCACGTTGGAAATGGCGCTTTTCACTTTGGAAATGGCGCTTTTCACTTTGAAAATGGCGCTTTTCACTTTGGAAATGGCGCTTTCTGCTTTGAAAATAACACTTTTCACGTTGGAAATTGCGCTTCTGCTTTGAAAATGGCACTTTTCACGTTGGAAATGACGCTTTCTGCTTTGAAAACGGCACTTTTCACGTTGGAAATGGCGCTTTTCACTTTGGAAATGGCACTTTTCTCGTTGGAAATGGCGCTTTCTGCTTTGGAAATGGCACTTTTTACTTAGGAAATGGCGCTTTCTGCTTTGAAAACGGCACTTTTCACGTTGGAAATGGCGGTTTTCACTTTGGAAATGGCGCTTTTCACTTTGAAAATGGCGCTTTCTGCTTTGAAAATGGCACTTTTTACTTTGGAAATGGCGCTTTCTGCTTTGAAAATGGCATTTTCACTTTGGAAATGGCGCTTTCCACTTAGAAAGTGACGATTTCCACTTTAAAAATAGCACTATCTACTTAGAAAATGGCACTTTTCGCTATAGAAATGACACTTCACTTTTAATGCAGGTGTATTGTGCTTTTTAAAATGGCGTACTTGCAATAAAGTGAAGAATATGCTAGCTTTAAAAAGTCGCTATGTATAGAAGATATGAAATAGAAAGGTTTAGAGGTTCTGTAAAAGGATGTCTACTTACATCCTATAGCCGCCCTAATCATTATATTTCTATTAAACCTGCCAGCCGCTGACCAATCAGTGACCGCAAGACTGCTCTCTGAGGCGGTCGCCCAGCTCCGCTCCTGCTGCCTCTCTGCCGGCCTGTACACTGCCAAATCGTTTGAGGCTAAAATTGTCCGACCGTTTGTTGAGTCAGCCAAGCCTGGCTCCGTGCTGCCACTGACTGTCTCTGTTGAGGAGCGGCAGTTTGGCATTGAGCCATTTTTTATTGATATGGGTGAGAGAATGCGTACCACAGATGGCACTTGCACTGTGATTCGAGTATCACCCGGGACACCCCACCCACCTCAACCCAGGATCACATCGAAATCACTCCAGAATTACATCAAAATCACTCCAGAATCGCATCAAAATCACTGCAGAATCACATCAAAATCACCCCAGAGTCACATCAAAATCACTCCAGAATCGCATCAAAATCACTCCAGAATCACATCAAAATCACCCCGGAGTCACATCAAAATAACTTCAGAATTACATCAAAATCACTCCAGAATTACATCAAAATCACTCCAGAATTACATCAAAATCACTCCAGAATTACATCAAAATCACCCCAGAGTCACATCAAAATCACCCCAGAATCACATCAAAACCACCTCAAAATCACATAAAAATCACCCCAAAATCGGATAAAATCACCCCAGAGTCACATCAAAATCACTCCAGAATCACGTCAAAATCACCCCAGAGTCACATCAAAATCACTCCAGAATCGCATCAAAATCACTCCAGAATCACATCAAAATCACCCCGGAGTCACATCAAAATAACTTCAGAATTACATCGAAATCACTCCAGAATTACATCAAAATCACTCCAGAATTACATCAAAATCACCCCAGAGTCACATCAAAATCACCCCAGAATCACATCAAAACCACCTCAAAATCACATAAAAATCACCCCAAAATCGGATAAAATCACCCCAGAGTCACATCAAAATCACTCCAGAATCGCATCAAAATCACTCCAGAATCACATCAAAATCACCCCAGAGTCACATCAAAATCACTCCAGAATCACATCAAAATCACCCCAGAGTCACATCAAAATCACCCCAGAATCACATCAAAATCACCCCAGAATCACATCAAAACCACCTCAAAATCACATAAAAATCACCCCAAAATCGGATAAAATCACCCCAGAGTCACATCAAAATCACTCCAGAATCGCATCAAAATCACTCCAGAATCACATCAAAATCACCCCAGAGTCACATCAAAATCACTCCAGAATCACATCAAAATCACCCCAGAGTCACATCAAAATCACCCCAGAATCACATCAAAATCACTCCAGAATTACATCAAAATCACCCCAGAATCGCATCAAAATCACTCCAGAATCACATCAAAATCACTCCAGAGTCACATCAAAATCACTCCAGAATCACATCAAAATCACCCCAGAATCACCTCAGAATCACCTCAGAATCGCATCAAAATCACCCCAGAATCACCTCAGAATCACCTCAAAGTCACCTCAGAATCGCATCAAAATCACCTCAGAATCGCATCAAAATCACCCCAGAATCACATCAAAATCACCTCAGATTCGCATCAAAATCACCTCAGAATCGCATCAAAATCACCTCAGAATCACATCAAAATCACCTCAGAATCACATCAAAATCACCTCAGAATCACATCAAAATCACCTCAGAATCACATCAAAATCACCTCAGAATCGCATCAAAATCACCTCAGAATCACATCAAAATCACCTCAGATTCGCATCAAAATCACCTCAGAATCACATCAAAATCACCTCAGAATCACATCAAAATCACCTCAGAATCGCATCAAAATCACCTCAGAATCACATCAAAATCACCTCAGATTCGCATCAAAATCACCTCAGAATCGCATCAAAATCACCTCAGAATCACATCAAAATCACCTCAGATTCGCATCAAAATCACCTCAGAATCACATCAAAATCACCTCAGAATCGCATCAAAATCACTCCAGAATTACATCAAAATCACCTCAGAATCACATCAAAATCACCTCAGATTCGCATCAAAATCACCTCAGAATCACATCAAAATCACCTCAGATTCGCATCAAAATCACCTCAGATTCGCATCAAAATCACCTCAGAATCACATCAAAATCACCTCAGATTCGCATCAAAATCACCTCAGATTCGCATCAAAATCACCTCAGAATCACATCAAAATCACCTCAGAATCGCATAAAAACCGAACGAAAATGCCATCTTCAATCGCAGGCCAGAATCCCCAGCCGACGCCGGACTTCAGCCTGTCGGCGCCCACCCCCAACGCCAATTGTCGCCGACTATTGCGAGCCCTTCAACTGCCCGGCAGCCGGCCTGTACTGCTGGAAGGCTCGCCCGGAGTCGGCAAGACCAGCCTAGTGGCCGCTCTGGCCAAGGCTAGCGGCCATCGACTCGTTCGAATCAACCTGTCCGAGCACACCGACGTTGCCGACCTGTTTGGCAGCGACTTGCCGAAAGAGGGTGAATTAGGGTTTGCCTGGCATAGCGGGCCGCTGCTGCGAGCTCTGCAGCTGGGCCATTGGGTTGTGCTAGACGAGATGAACCTGGCCAGCCAATCGGTGCTGGAAGGCCTGAACTCTTGCCTAGATCACCGCGGAGAAATATTCGTTCCGGAATTGAATCGGGCATTTACTGTACAGTCGGGCCGGACTCGCATCTTTGCCTGCCAGAATCCGGCTAGGGAGGGCGGCGGTAGGAAGTGCCTGCCGCGCTCCTTTGTCAATCGGTTTGTACAGGTGCACCTGACCCCGCTGACCCCGGCCGATCAGCTGACCGTGGCGGGCGCTGTCTACGCCGAACTGCCGCTGCCGTCTGACACATTAGAGAGCATGATTCGATTCAACTGTTTGGTGAGCTGAGTTGACTCAGTTTTTGTGCTTTATCCTTCTGCTTCTGAATTTAGTCAGTCTAGCTAGTTGTCCTTAAGCGAGTTTTTAAGTGGAGTCAAGCTTTACTGGTCCTTGATTGGGTCAAGCTATAGTAGTCCTTGATTGATGCGTAAGCTCAAGCTATAATGGCCCTTGAGTGGTCAAGCTATCAAAAACAACTATAGCTTTTTGACTCACTCAAGGACCACTTTAGCTTGACCTACTTAGTCCTTGACTTAGTCCTTGAGTGGTCAAGTCATTGATGAGTGGTCAAGCTAAAGTGGTCCTTGAGTGGATCAAAAAGCTATAGTTGTCTTTGATTACTGGGTCAAGCTATAGTGGTCCTTGATGAGTGGGTCAAGCTATAGTGGTCCTTGATGAGTGGGTCAAGCTATAGTGGTCCTTGATGAGTGGGTCAAGCTATAGTGGTCCTTGATGAGTGGGTCAAGCTAAAGTGGTCCTTGATGAGTGGGTCAAGCTATAGTGGTCCTTGATGAGTGGGTCAAGCTATAGTGGTCCTTGATGAGTGGGTCAAGCTATAGTGGTCCTTGATGAGTGGGTCAAGCTAAAGTGGTCCTTAAGTGGGTCGATCTGTTGTGAGTTCCTTTCGTGGCTCCCAATATTGCTTGTGTAAAATGAGTAGGTAAAGCACTTACACACTAAGAGCAACCAACTCCATTCTTGAGCAGCTTCAACAGCGCGTATCCGTCGACCGTTCGTTCGGCCTCGCCGGCTCGCCATGGGAATTCAATTTGCGCGACGTATTCCGCTGGTGCGAAGCCCTACGTCTCCATGGCGACGGGGGTAGGCGACGCTGCCAGCCGGGCCTGTTCCTCCGCCTGGTGTACTCCGGCCGGATGCGCTGTCGAGAAGATCGCCGCCGAGTGGCCGATCTCTACAGGGAAGTTTTCCCAGACGAATCCGCTAATCCTGTTTATCCTTGGCCGACTATGCTTCACGTTACTAATACTCACGTGACCGTTGGCGCCGCACGGGTTGCTAGGCAACACAGTGTCAGTAGAATCAGCGATACAACTAACGACGAAGCCTACCTGCTTCGGCACCAGCTTGGCGCCCTGGAGTCGCTGCTACACTGCGTCAGGTTCGGCTGGCCGGCCTCGCTTATCGGGCCGGAGGCGGCCGGCAAAACCCGGCTGGTGCGCCTGCTGGCCGGCCTGTGCGGCAGGCGGCTCCGCGTCATGCCTCTTAGCGCCGGCATGGACACTGGTGATCTGGTTGGCGGCTACGAGCAGACCGAGCCGGGCAGGGAGCGGCGCCAGCTGGCGCGCCGGGCTCGCTCGTTAGCGCGCGATGCGGCGCGGTTGTTGAGTAAATCGCGCAACTCTGCTGGCAAGACGGCGCTGATGTTGGCGCGCAAAGCGCTTGGAGACGCTGAGAATGAGCAGGTGAGCTGCGATACATTGGTTGTCTGTCCGTCTGTCCTGTCTGTCTGTCTGTGTGTCTGTCTGTCCGTCTGTCTGCCTGTCTGTCTGTCTGTCTTAGTTTCTGTCTGTCTGTCTGTCTTAGTTTCTGTCTGTCTGTCTGTCTTAGTTTCTGTCTGTCTGTCCTCTTGTCTGTTTTTTTGTCTGTCTGTCTGTCTGTCGTTCTGTCTGTCTGTCTGTCTGTCTGTCTGTCTGTCTGTCTGTCTGTCTGTCTGTCTGTCCGTCCGTCTGTCTGCTAAGCCTTTAAAACTGATTTCACAAAACTTCCAATTCACTTTTGTTCTCGTTTTTACGAGCTCATTAAGTCAAACAGGATGGCCTCCCCAGTAACAGCACTCGCCAATTCTTATCCTACACTCCTGTAGGTCGCTAACGAATCTGAGCAGACCAGACTACTCGGCGAGCTCCTGACCGCGCTGGAGGCTCACTGTCCCGATGAGTTGCGCGGCCGGCTGAACACTGTCGCACGACAATGGCGCGAGCTCCGCCTGTCGACCGACTCGACGGCGGCTTCATCAAACGGCGCCGCCTCTGTCAGATTTCGCTGGCGCGACAGTCAATTAGTTCGGGCTGTTCGCGAAGGCGACTGGCTGCTGTTGGACTCGGCAAATCACTGCGGAGTTGCCGTGCTGGACCGGCTGAACTCCCTGCTGGAGCCGGACGGTCGGCTTTACCTCACCGAACGCGGCGGCGACATAGACGGCGACGGCGACGAAGTGTCGCCGCACCCGGAGTTCCGCCTGTTCCTGGCGTCGGATCCGAAATTCGGCGAACTGTCGCGCGCCATGCGAAATCGCTGCGCCGAGATTTGGATCGATCCCCTGCCGCCGGACGGAGCGGCCGACCTGGTGTCCGGGCTCGGACAGAGCTCGGCCACAAAGTTGGCGCTACGCTTGCACTGCAGTTTAACGCCGACGCCGCCGCTCACCGATCTGCTGTCGGCTTGTCGCCTGCTGCTGCGGGCCGCTGACGCTGTCGACGCATCGGTAAAGTCGAAAACTCGTCGAAAGTCAAAGCGTCGGAAACTGTTAGCTCCTGACGTTGTCAGCGAAGAAGCTCCTGCGGCCGCCAACCGGCTGCTCCGTCTGGTGCTGGAAGGCGTCTACGCCGATCGACAACTCTCCGACGCCGCTGCTCGGGCGGTGCGCGCTGCCATCGACGCCATTGTCGATGCCGGTTGCAGTCTGTCGGCTCTGCCAACTGGTCCGGTCATCTCGCCACCGCCAACGCCGCCAATTCGACTGTCCGAGCTGCTGGCCGACCCGACCGCCTGCCTGGCCGACGCCGGCCTCCGTCTAATCCTCAGTCTGGCCGGGCCGTTGTGGCTTCTGCCAACCGATTCTGGTTGCTTAGCAACGGCTGAACTCTATTTAGAATGGTCTTCGGCTCGGGACCTGCCGCAACGACTCGACGCGCTGGCTAAGGTGAGTCGGCGCAATCGAAAGCCTATCTAGGAATGCTTGTATTGTATTACTACTGTAAGTAGAGCGTTAGGCATCATTTGGTATAGTTTAATTGAACATTTTCAAAAGATCGTTCGATAAGAACCAGTTTGGGGTGTCTAAGTCTAACCCACTGAAAGTTAAGCAGATTTCGCAGCAGTTAGTACGCAGGCTGCTCTGAATTAACTCCGCATCTATATATTAGACTATTTGTTTTTAACCTGCCTTCACATTTTTCTTTTCCAATCATTATTTGAAGGCCTTCGCCGACAACCAGATTGTCTCCAGCGTGTTCCCAGCCGCCGACATCGCCCGGCTGATGTCTTCAACTCCGGCCGTACACTCCATCGCCGCCTATTGTCGCCGACACGATCTGGTTGACCTTGCCGATCCAGTCGATGTCCGCGTGCTGCCATTCGTGCTGGCCGACGCCCACGCCAACGACGACGACCAATCAGCGACAAGCGCCTGTTTTGCCGCTCTCGATCGACACCAGTTGGGCATGCGGGCTCTGCTGACTCTGGCGGAGGCGGAGGCTCGTCTGATCATGACGACGAACCAGCCAGACGCTTCAAAGTCCGAATCTGCTCTGACAGCGGCTTCCGTGATGTCGTTGAAGGCCCGTCTTGTCGATGGCAAACGGCAGCGGCTGACCCGACGCGAACGAGCAGCTCTTGAACCGGCGATGACCGCCGCTGATGCCTTGCTGGGCGGCCTGCGCGACCTGCTGACTGCCGGCGTCGACGACTCCGACCTAATTGGGCCTATTAGCAGCCTGCCAGCTGCTGTTTTTGAGGTTCCTTTCTTCACTGCTACTATAAGTAGCTTATCTTTTATAAGTGGTTATTCAAACGTTTGCCTTTTACCAGTTTTCTCCCTCCAAGCACATGACCCCGATTTTTTCACCGGCGGCGTAACCTGACTCCTAATTATTGACCCTACTGTAGACAGCTTGACCCCCGGTGTTTGCCCCACATGTCTGTCTGCGGGTTTACACAGGCCACAGAGGTCATAACAACCCGCCGCTAATCCCCGTAGCTGAAGCGCACTCTACACCTGCTGTACAGCCAGCCGGTGTCCGGCGCTAGCCAATGCGAGCGCTGCGTAGCCCAGGCTTTGGCCAGCTTGCGCAGCCGCATATTGCCCTCCATTCTTCCCGGCTGCGGCGATGGCTCGTCGACGTCGTCATCGGCTTATCGTCGACACCTTGTCGACGTTGAGCACCGAATCAACGCTTGCCTGTCATCGTCGTCTCTGACTCAATCAGCTGTCTCAGCCGTCGGGCCGCCTTGGGAGCAGGTGTACAGCCTGTTGAATCCTCCTGTGCTGACTGGCCCGCTCGACTGGCGTCGCCTCTGTCGGGCTTTGCGCGTCGGCGAGCTGGTCCGCTGCATCCGGCTGCCCAGCAGGCGCGCGGTTGGCCTCGCCGCCGGGCCGCTGCTCCTACGGCTGGCCGAGAAATCCGACCTGCTCGATGCCGACGCCGCTGTTGATTCTGGCGACGATCAACTGGCGCTGTTGTCTGCGTCCGCAGCCGACGATGATCAACGCGACTCGGCGTCGCCGGCTGCTACTGCTCGCGAGCTACTCCGACTGCTGCCGATTCGAGCGCGATTTCGTCAAATCGATTGTCAGGCCGACCGGCTGCTGCTGCTGCTGCCGGCCGCTCTGGCGATGCGCGGCTTCGGCCAGCCCGGCCGGCCGTCCGAACACTTTGATGTGAGAGTACTGACTGTTTGAGTCTTGGGCCAAGTGTGATTTTGTACCTGTGTGTGATCTTGTACCTGTGTGTGATCTTGTACCTGTGTGTGATCTTGTACCTGTGTGTGATATTTTACCTGTATGTGATCTTGTAAAATTCTCAGTGCGATCTTATACATGTACTAGGGCGTTATTTTACCACTTATCATATACCGGTACTGTTTTTGTACCAGCATGACTTTGAGCCATATTGATCTTACTGAACCAATGACCATTATTATGTTCAACTATGACCTCTCCGACAGTCGTGCCGGGATTTCATCATAGACCGGCTGCTGCTCGGCCAGCACATCAACGATTGGTCCTGGCAGTCCGCGCTGATCCGCTGCGACTACGCCGATGCGTCGGTCGACAATGACGGCGACATCTGCATGGAGCCCGGCGGCGATGTGTCCGACTTCAGCCCCGGGTTTAGCCGGGCCAACCAATCTCTGTCCGCTATGCTGCTTTGTTACCATGGTGACCGGCGAGTCAACTGTCCTCTGGCCCGGGTGGACGATCGGCGAAATCAGCTGAGCTGGCTGGCCGTTACCTGACTGCTTCGGCTGGCGCCGTACTCGACCAGAGTTCGTCCTCTGTGATGCCGACTCAATCCGAGCTTTCATTGCTTGACGGGCTGCGGCTGCTGGCCGGACAGCTGATAGGCTGCCACCGTCCGCACTGGATAGGTGACGGCGGATCCGGTGCTAAAGTGCCCGCCGAACTTCTGGTGAGAATTTCCTGCCACCTGAGAATTTCTGATCCCACCTTCTTAAATCATAAGCCCCCATTCTGCTATCCCAACCCGTCATTTTCAAATCCCAGTCCCTAATTCAGAAATCCCGATTCTACATTCTGAAATCCCGATCCCCCATTCGGTAATCCCAATCCCACATTCAGAAAACCCAATCCCACTTTCTGAAATCCCAATTCCACATTCAGAAATCCAAATCTCACATTCTGAGATCCCAATCCCACATTTAGAAATCAAATCTGACATTCAGAAATCCCAATCCCACATTTAGAAATCCAAATCTCACATTCTGAGATCCCAATCCCACATTCAGAAATCCCAATCCCACATTCAGAAATCCCATCCCACATTCAGAAATCCCAATCCCACATTCAGAAATCCCAATCCCACATTCAGAAATCCCATCCCAAATTCAGAAATCCTAATCCTACATTCAGAAATCCCATATTCTACAACGAAACCGCTCATTCCCGCAGGAAATAATCGGCCCAGATAACAGCCTTCTAACGCTTACCGCCGACTCTGAGCAGCAGCAGCCTCAGCGGCAGCAATTCCTACCAGATCCGCACCGGTTGACCTTTGACCTGGCCAGCCTGTTGCTGGGCCTGGCCCGGCCCGGCAGCCCGCTGGACCCGCAGCTGCAGCTGGCCACGCTGGCCTCCCAGCTGGCCAGGGAGGCCGCTGAATCGTCTGCCAGGCTGCGCCTACGCCGACTGTATCGCCGGCACGCCTGTGGCTACGGCGACGGCGAAGACGATTCTAAAGCGAATTTCAATGTCGACTCGGAGACGGAGAACGAGTTTGAGCCGCCATGGTGGCGCCAGCTGGCTGACCACGTTGGCACCATGCTGAGCTCGCTGGCCAGCTGCCGCAAGGATCTGTCGCATCGGCCGGAGGCGTCGCCGCACAGGCAGCAGGCCGAGTACGAGAGGCTGCAGGTTGGTAAAGACTGTTCTCTAGCCTCTTGATCCTCTAGAATCGCCCCTCAGTCCTCCACAAGAATCGCCCCTCAGTCCTCCACAAGAATCGCCCCTCAGTCCTCCACAAGAATCGCCCCTCAGTCCTCCACAAGAATCGCCCCTCAGTCCTCCACAAGAATCGCCCCTCAGTCCTCCACAAGAATCGCCCCTCAGTCCTCCACAGGAATCGCCCCTCAGTCCTCCACAAGAATCGCCCCTCAGTCCTCCACAAGAATCGCCCCTCAGTCCTCCACAATAATCGCCCCTCAGTTCTGCACAAGAATCGCCCCTCAGTCCTCCACAAAAATCGCCCCTCAGTCCTCCACAATAATCGCCCCTCAGTCCTGCACAAGAATCGCCCCTCAGTCCTCCACAAAAATCGCCCCTCAGTCCTCCACAATAATCGCCCCTCAGTCCTGCACAATAATCGCCCCTCAGTCCTCCACAAGAATCGCCCCTCAGTCCTCCACAATAATCGCACTTTAGTCCTGTTCAGCAGATAATTGTCTTAACACGCTACTCACAGTAGACGAATTAAAACCATACATTTTTCAGACTGAAATCACCCAATTCGCCACGAATTACTGTCGCCGTGACCTTCTAGCGAGTCTTGCCGGCTTCGCCAACGGCGATGATTGCATTGACAGCATCAGCGAGCAGTGCTACTCTGCTGTTGTCCACCAACTGGACAACTGGGCGGCTGTGACGGACGCTTTTGCTAATCGACTGCTGACCGCGTATCCCGCTTTAGTGGATCTGTCCTACAGTTTCCTGCTGGGCCTGGCGCTGGCTCGCAGAGCCATGGAATTGCGACTGGCGCGGCTGCGCAAACTCTTGCCACAGTTCCAGGTTGGCTCTGGTTAATTATTTCCTATTTGGGATTGCAACATTATGGGAATTGGGATCTCAGAATGTGAGATTTGGATTTCAGAATGTGGGATTGGGATCTCAGAATGTGAGATTTGGGATTTCTGAATGTGGGATTGGGATTTCAGAATGTATGATTGGGATTTCAGAATGTGGGATTGGGATTTCTAAATGTGGGATTGAGCTATTAAAATGTGGGATTGGGATTTCAGAATGTGAGATTGGGTGATTTCAGAATGTGGGATTGGGATTTCAGAATGTGGGACTGGGATTTCAGGATGCAAGATTTTCAGGCAATGGGATTAGACTGTCGCGCATATTCATTCCGATCATATCGCTTGCCCGCATCTCTTCAGTCCGTAACCAGCCAGGTGAGTCACCTGTGCGGCGCGTTCCCGCCTACCAGCCTAGACGCCGCGCGCAGTCTCGAGCGCCTCTTGGCGACCGGCGCCTGCGGCAGCAAGCGCCAGCTCCTGCCAGCCCTGCTGCGCCTCGGCCTGCTGGCCACTGCTGAGCCAGATCCCTCTGCCCGCCTGGCCGGCGCTGGCCGAGTCCTACGCGACGATCTTCTGCCGGCGTTCATCGACTGGCAGCGTCGACGTCTGGAACGCGAAGCTCAGGAAGAGAGCTTGTACACCTACAAGTAAGGCGCCTGTTAGACATACAGGTCATGTCACCTGTTAGAGATACAGGTCATGTCACCTGTTAGACATACAGGTCATGTCACCTGTTAGAGATACAGGTCGTTTCACCTGTTAGACATACAGGTCATGTCACCTGTTAGACATACAGGTCATGTCACCTGTTAGACATACAGGTCATGTCACCTGTTAGACATACAGGTCATGTCACCTGTTAGAGATACAGGTCATGTCACCTGTTAGAGATACAGGTCATGTCACCTGTTAGAGATACAGGTCATGTCACCTGTTAGAGATACAGGTCATGTCACCTGTTAGACATACAGGTCATGTCACCTGTTAGACATACAGGTCGTTTCACCTGTTAGACATACCGGGTCATGTCACCTGTTAGACATACCGGGTCATGTCACCTGTTAGACATACCGGGTCAACTGTTAGACACTCTGGGTCACCTGTTAGACACGCTGAACTACCCTACCTACTTAGGGAGCACTCGCGCCTAGAGACGCGCACCACCGAGGAGCAGTTCGAAGCCGATCTGCGCCTAGCATTCCCCGACTTCAACGACTGCTACGCCGACCTGCTGACCTCCACGATGACGATGACTTCAGATGATGAAAAAGCAAAAAGCGCTAACGAGGCCAAGAAGGATAGTGAGGAATTCTCGGATCGAGACCGGCTGCTGCTGATGTGCGCCCTGCAGCGTGCTGCCGACGGTGATCGTGACGGACAGCTGACTGCCCGGCTGGCCGACTGTTGCTACCGACTGGCTGGCGACCTGTGCTCTGATGCTGCTCGAGACGGCCGCTTCTTGGGTAAGTGCTCCGATGATTGGGTGTGCTACGACCAGCTGAATGGGATAGTGCGTGACTCGGGTGAGGGTGTGTGACTTACTGGTGAGGGTGTGTGACGCACTGGTGAGGGTATGTGACTCCCTGGTGAGAGTATGTGACTCACTGGTGAGGATGTGTGACTCACGGGTGAGGTTGTGTGACTCACTGGTGAGGGTGTGTGACTTACTGGTGAGGGTGTGTGACGCACTGGTGAGGGTATGTGACTCCCTGGTGAGAGTATGTGACTCTTGACTTACTTGACTTAGCTGCAGGGTGGTCCGTAGACACAGCGGGGAGGCGAGGGTCGCCCATTCCGCTAGCCCCTGAAGGCCCGCAGACAGGCAGAGGCGTGGGGCCGGTCAGGGTGGTCCGCCGGTCCGTCCTGCAGCGTGATCTTCCGTTGGGAAGAAACTGGCTCGTCTAGTCGCCCGAAGGAACTGGATGAGCCGTGGGATGCTGTCGGGCTGGCAAACCTCGTCAATGGACGGGTTCGGCCCGAGGTAGCGTAGCCGGTCTCTGTTAAAGAAAGGGCAGTGACAGACAAAGTGCTGAGCATCTTCATTGTCGCACTCGCAAAAGGGGCAAATTTCGCTCTCGAGGTCGCCTCGGAGGAAGCAGTGCCTGGCGAGGTAGCCATGGCCGGTAAGGGTCATGACAAGGGCTCGAATATCCTTCCGATTCTGGTTCAGAAGGATGTTTCTGAGCCTGTGAGACGGGCAAGGAACCGCGGCACGAGATTGCCGGCAGTTTTGGGTGCCCGCCCATCTGTCCCTGTGGAGGGAGTCAGCCCAGTCGTCGATCTGACGATTGATGACTGTCAAGGGCATAGGGACCAGGGGGGCAGGGCCGAAAAAGAGCCAGAGCCGCCCCTCTTGGCGAGGGTGTCTGCCAGCTCGTTCCCCGGAAACCCTGCGTGCCCTGGGATCCACTTCAGCCTGACAGTATTGCTTCTGGCCAGGAGGTTGAGCTGCCGGGCGCAGTCGGCGACTGTCCGGGAGTTCGTTGTGGTGTGGCAAAGGGCCTGTAAGGCCGCTTGGCTGTCGGAGTGGATGACAATAGTCTTTCCTCTCGTAACCTTGGCGTTTAGCTCTGCAGCGCAAGAGCTGATGGCAAGGACTTCGTTCTGGAAGACTGTGGAGAGTCTACCAGTGTGCTGGGCATGCGTGGCAATTACGCGGCCGTTGATGATGATGCAGACCCCAAAGCCGGCGCGACCGTCTTTGATGGATCCGTCCGTGTAGCAATGGACCTCCTGGAAATTCCAGTGGTCATTGGCAGCATCCCTAGAGGGGATGGTGACCTTGTAGCGCTGAAAGAGGTTGAGAGTGCGGGGTTCGCCGTCAGATAGGACGTGGAGCCCGCCGCTGTCTCTCAAGTCCTTGAGGCAGAGGTCAGCGTGGGGCAGAAGCTTGCGCTTAGCCATGGCCCTATGGGGCTGGATTCGAATGCCAGCGTCAGCTAGACGGCGGGCAGTCTTAGCCGCTTCCCTGCGGACAAAGATGTCCAGCGGAGGAATGTTGAGGAAGGCGTTGAGGCCATCGTAAGGAGCAGACGGAGGGGCGCTCATGATCGTGCGACAAGCGCGCCCTTGCGCTCTCCTGAGAGCCTCTAGACAGGTCTTTATCTGCAGGGCGCTAGCCCAGATCAGGCCGCCATACGAGATAGCGGGCCTAACCATTGCAGTGTAGATCCACCAGAGGCGCTTGGGGGTGAGCCCCCAGGTGGTGCCGACGGCCCTGCGCAATTGCGCGAGGACTGCGAAGGCCTTTTTGGCTTTTGTTTGAACGTGGGGAGACCAGTTCAGCCTGTGGTCCAGGGTAATACCCAGACATTTAGTCTGCTTGCAGAAGGGGATTTCCCTTCCGTAAAGCGTGAGCGGCCGAATCTGCCACTTGGTCCTGCTGGTGAACATGATCGCTGCGGTCTTAGTCTCAGAGAGCCTTAAACCACAGCGGTCCGCCCATTGCTCAGCAGCGTAGATGAAGTTCTGAAGAAGGTCCCTGAGGGTATCAGGGGACGGACCAGATGCCACCGCGGTGACATCGTCCGCATATCCAACTTTCAGAATGGGGTCAGGCCGAACATCCCGGAGGAGCTCATCGATGACCATATTCCAGAGAACTGGAGACAGCACCCCACCTTGCGGGCTACCTTTGCAGACGGGGACCGTCCTCTGGTAGCCCAGCAGACTGGCGGTGGCCGTGCGATGGCTGATCATGTACATGATCCATCTGGTGAGATGTGAGTGCGTTAGCCTCTCACAAAGAGCTCTTCGGAACGCCTCAAAGAGGACGTTATCGAAGGCGCCAATGATGTCCAGGAAGATCCCCAGAGCAAAGCCACTACCAAGCACGGCCTTCTCGAGTTTATCGACCAGGACGTGCAGCGCGCTTTCAGTGGAGCGACCCGCCCGAAAAGCGTGCTGGTTCTCGCTGAGAGGTTTGTGAGAGTATGTGACTCACTGGTGAGGATGTGTGACTCACGGGTGAGGGTGTATGACTCACTGGTGAGGGTGTGTGACTCACTGGTGAGGGTGTGTGACTCACTGGTGAGGGTGTGTGACTCACTGGTGAGGGTGTGTGACTCACGGGTGAGGGTGTGTGACTCACGGGTGAGGGTGTGTGACTCACTGGTGAGGGTGTGTGACTCACTGGTGAGGGTGTGTGACTCACTGGTGAGGGTGTGTGACTCACGGGTGAGGGTGTGTGACTCACTGGTGAGGGTGTGTGACTCACTGGTGAGGGTGTGTGGCTCACTGGTGAGGGTATGTGACTCACTGGTGAGTGTTAGAGGCCCCGCGACTCCCACACGATTTCCTCTCCCGCAGACCCGGATGCCGACCCCAAACTGCTGGCCAGCCACCTACGGGCTCTGACCAGCCTCATCGCCTCGGCCGCCTCCTCCGCCGCCGAATCTGCAGCGTCCGCCGACTATCCCGACTGTCTGCTGGCGGCGCCGCTCGACGTCTATCGAGATCCGGCGCCTGACGCGGCCGCCGCTTGTCTGGCGCCCTTGGCGCGCCTGTCTATTCGACTGGGCGAACTGCTCGGACAGTGGCCTGAGAATGTCACGCTTGTGCAGGTTGGCTTGTGTTGTGCTTTGTTGCGTAATATTTGTGCATTCCCGTTGTATTATGGTAGCAACTACCTTAGAATCTACCAACTTAATTCCCGAATCTACCAACTAAAACACCGAATCTACCGACTAAACCCCGAATCTACCAACTAAACCCCGAATCTACCAACTAAACTCCCGAATCTACCAATAAACCCCCCTCCCGAATCTACCCAATAAACCCTCGAATCTACCAAATAAACCCTTGAATCTACCAAATAAACCCTTGAATCTACCAAATAAACTCTCGAATCTTCCAAAAAACTTCAAATCTACCAAATAAACCCCGAGTCTACTAACTTAACTTCGAATATACATACTAGGAGCCCCCGAATCCACACTACGGTACCAAAGTTCAGTTATGTGTCGCCAATCCACTAAAATGCCTCAATATCCCATTTTTTGCTATGAATTCCAGCTAAGGAAGCTGGCCGAACGCGTCATGTCGTTCAACGTTCGCGATCCGCTAATGAAGTTCGTCACGGGAGTGGATTTGGTCCTGGCCGAACTGCAGCGCTGGGAGGCGGTGGCGTCGCACGAGGTGTCGCTAATGACGGAGCTGCGCCAGCTGTCCGGCGTTATCATCGAATGGCGACGGATGGAGCTCAAGTGAGTTCGTTGTGGGGATAGTTGGATTCGGGTCTCGTGTCGTCATTAGATGGTAGATGAGACAGCTTCGTTGGTAGATTCGGGGTTTATTTGGTAGATTCGGGGTTTGTTTGGTGGATTCGGGGTTTATTTGGTAGATTCGGGGTTTATTTGGTGGATTCGGGGTTTATTTGGTTGATTCGGGGTTTATTTGGTGGATTCAGGGGTTTGTTTGATAGATTCGGGGTTTATTTGGTGGATTCGGGGTTTATTTGGTAGATTCGGGGTTTATTTGGTAGATTCGGGATTTATTTGGTAGATTCGGGGTTTGTTTGGTAGATTCGGGATTTATTTGGTAGATTCGGGGTTTATTTGGTAGATTCGGGATTTAGTTGGCAGTTTTTTGGTTTAGTTGGTAGATTCGGGACTTTCTTTGCAGGTTGTGTGCGTTTACACTTGCAGATTCAGTGTAGTTTAGTCGGTAGATTCCGGGCTTGTGTTGGCAGATTAATTTGCTTTTTTTCGGTAGATTCCGGGCTTATGTTGGCAGATTCTTTTGGTTTAGTCGGTAGATTCCGGGCTTGTGTTGGCAGATTCTTTTGGTTTAGTCGGTAGATTCCGGGCTTGTGTTGGCAGATTCTTTTGGTTTAGTCGGTAGATTCCGGGCTTGTGTTGGCAGATTCTTTTGGTTTAGTCGGTAGATTCGTAGGCTTACTTAACGGATTCATCGATTCAGTGCGGGGAGGGGATATTATTCGCCAGTTCGCCTACAATAATTCAAGCCGCAAACTGGAATCTTGCAGCAGCTGGAAGGCCTGTCTAGACCATTGCCAGTGGCGCTTCCGCCAGTCAGCCGCTCGCTGGCTCCTGCCCCTAGCCGGCATACTCAACGACTGTACTCAGCCAGCTCAGAAGTGCAACGCCAGCCAGCTGTGCCAGTCGCTTTGCCAGTTCCTTGACCGAGCCAGTCTGGGCGACTTCTCAGCCAGACTGGACTGCGTGGGCCTGCTGAAGCGGCTGTCTGATGATTGGCTTCTTGACGACCAGTGCCGCTTTGTGTTGGCCAATGCGCGCGCCTACTATGCCCAGTATCTGCCGGCCGTGGCCGCGGCGGCTAGAGAGCGGCGGGCCGGGGTCGAGTCTCAGCTTAAGGCGAGTTTTTGTTCGGCTTTTGTGCGGATCTCTTCCGTGAATCTACCTCTCCTATCTCTCTCTCTCTGCATGTGGATCTACCTCTCCTATCTCCCTCTCTCTCTGCATGTGGATCTACCTCTCCTATCTCCCTCTCTCTCTGCATGTGGATCTACCTCTCCTATCTCCCTCTCCCTCTGCATGTGGATCTACCTCTCCTATCTCCCTTTTTCTCTATGTGTGGAATTACCTCTCCTATCTTCCCCTCTCTCTGTCGATCTCTCTCTCTCTCTCTCTCTCTCTGTGTGTGTGTGTGTGTGTGTGTGTGTGTGTGTGTGTGCGGATCTTCCTATCCTATCTCTCTCTGTTTGTTTGGGTCTACCTCTCCTATCTCCCTCTCACTGCGGCTCTATCTCTCTTATATCTTCCTATCTCTCTGCGCTTTTTATCTTTCTATTCTGCACAATTTTAAATTGTTGAAATAAATTTTACCTCTTAAAAACATGGATTGTAGGATTTTATTAAAATAGTAAAATGGAGCGACATGAACTTCTGGTCGGTGCGGGCCTCAGTGGATCGGTCGCATCGGGCGGTGCTAAAGGCCGTCAAACAGCTGGAGGAGCTGCTGCGCGAGTCCGCCCTTTCAGCCGGCTGTTTCACCCTGCCGGAGTCGGCTAATCATAAAAGTACAAATAGCGACATCGACTTGAGCGAAGGCGACGAAGTGGCCCATTTTGCAACCCAACTGACAGCGGAACTTGCCAAGCCTACTACTGTCGTAGTATCTAGCGAGCTAGCGAAATTTGAAGCGGAATTTTTGCCACGCAGTCCGCAGCTGGCCGAACGAATTCGTAGGTTGGCGCCGACTTCGGCTGCGTCGGAAGCTGCCGCAGCGGTGACGTCATCCGTGAGCGGCGTGGCCGAACTCTGCCAGCGCATTGTTGAATCTAGTCGGCAGCTTCGGGATATGGCACCGGAGCAGGTTAGTAGAGGAGTGAGGGAGTTGGTGGCTGTTTCAGGATTTTATGCTGCTCATTGTGGGACTTCAGTATGGGTGGGTTTTTATGTGAGTGAGGAATTTTCTAATCTTGTGGGATTATTTGCTGGTGGGTGTGGGATTATCAGGTGATGGGATGTGGGATTAGTGGGTGTGGGATTACCAGGTGATAGGATGTTGGATTTGTGGGTTTGGGATTATTAGGTGGTTGGTGTGGGATTATCCGCGGTGGGTGTGGGATTATCAGGTGGTCGGTTTGGGTATATCAGTTAGTGGGTGTGGGATTCAGGTTACTATGGGATGCTTAACCGAGTTTATTTCGAACAATGTCAACGTAAACTAGGAGTTATTTTTTCAATCTGCGAGTCTGGGCAGGTTAATTGGCTAGTTATCTGGCTCGCTAATCCTCAGACCGACAGCAGAGAGCGCTACGAGCGTCAGGCCAGCCAAATCCAGCGTCTGAAGCGCAAGGCCCTGTCTGACCTGTTCAAGACACTGCAACAGGCCGGCCTCTCCTATCGCAAAGGCCGGCTGGCTGCTTTGAGCAGTCTGGATGAGCACCGCTGCCTGCTGTTCAGCTTTGCCTCATTTCATCAGCGCGATTGGTGAGCTCCAGTGAACTGGAATCTAAAAGAGAAGGTGGCCTCACAAGCTCGAAAATTTTATATTCTCGAAATGAGTCCACCAGGGAGACTTTTAAAGCTTGTCAATTTCCAAACTTGTCAAGTTTCGAGCTTGTCAAATTTCGAGCTTGTCAAATTTCGAGCTTGTCAAATTTCGAGCTTGTCAAGTTTCGAGCTTGTCAAATTTCGAGCTTGTCAAGTTTCGAGCTTGTCAAGTTTCGAGCTTGTCAAATTTCGAGCTTGTCAAGTTTCGAGCTTGTCAAATTTCGAGCTTGTCAAATTTCGAGCTTGTCAAATTTCGAGCTTGTCAAGTTTCGAGCTTGTTGAGTTTCGAGCTTGTTGAGTTTCGAGCTTGTGTATTTTTTGGCTCCAGTCAGATTGAAGCTACTATTGTTTATTAAAATTGCAGCCACGCTGGCCAGCATCTGCTGCGCGGAATGCACAGGCGCCTGGCTATGACTTCAACGCTGACTGGCGGCGCCTGCACCAAGGAGCTCGGACTGGACGGCATCGAGCGCTGCGACGGCTTCTCGCTTCATCTGCAACGCCTGCTAGCCGATCTCTGCCGCCTGCTGTCCAGGCACGCGGCCAGCTTCGTCCGGCTGGCCGCCGCTGCCGAGGCCGCCGCCGCTGCGCCGGTCACTCCGCGCCGACGCTTGTCGCTTCGTCGTCTCGAAGCCGCCTGCAACTCGACGGCCAGCCAGTGGGCCGAGTACTTCTCCGGGCTGCAGCCGGCGGCGGGGACGGCGGGATGCCAAGGCGACGGCAGCGACTGTCCCGCCTACGCCAGGCCGTCAGCGGCTGCCGAGCTGCTGCGGCCTCCGCCTGACAACAACCTCGCCGGCTGGCTGCCTGGCGCTCTCCGCCAGCTGGCCGAGCTGCACCGCCGCCCAGCGGACGGCCAGGTGCTGGTTAATCCGTTCAACAGCATAGCTGACGCCATCGAGGCGGCCTCTGGCGAAGTCGAGAATGGCTCAGTTGCGGAACAGTCACCCAGCTGCTGTTCAACCAGCTCAGCTTCGATGGTTGAATGCGCCGAGGCGCTGGTTAAATCCGTGCTGTCCTGCTCCCAGGCCTTGGCCAAGGCTGACCAAGGCTGTAATGAAGACTCGGACACCGCTGACCGCCAGCTGTCTGTCGCTGCCCCGCTGACGGTTTTATTCAGCCTGGACCGCACTCTCACTGTGCCGTCTCTGCTAGCAGCGGCCGATCGCCTTGTAGACCTGATCGACTGCTCGCCAACTGAAGATTTCAACGCCGCTAAGGCTGCTTCTGAGCCACTGATAGCTTTCCTGCAGCACCTGTACGCACCTTACCTGGCGTCCGGGCTGGCGGCTCTGCGCCACCTGGCCCAGCTCTGGTCTGTGCTCAATTCGGTGTTCCACGACCTCCTAGCCAACGGCTATTGCCGTCCGCCGCCATTCGCCGAAGAGGACGACAGCTCAGCGGCCGCCGACAGCGCCAATGGCCGCCAATTCAAAGACGTCGCCGGCGGCGGTCTCGGCGAAGGCGAAGGCGCCACAGATGTCAGCGAACAGATTGAATCCGAGGATCAGCTAGAAGGCTTGAAAGGCGACAAAGAAGGCGACAATGAGGATCAACAGAAGGACATCCAGGAGCAGCCAGACGGTGTCGAGATGTCCGACAATTTCAATGCGCCCATGTTTGACGACAAGGACAAGACGAAGGATGAAGACAATCAGCGGGATGGCGAAGATGAGGACAACCAGGCGGAGGAGGACCTGGACCGGCAGATGGCCGATTTGGGAGACGCCGAGGCCGACGACATCGACAGGAATTTCTGGGGCGAAGAGGATGACGAGAAAGGCGAGGACGACAAGGAGGGCGGGGCCGACGAGGAGGAGAAAAAGAAGCGGGAGGAGCGCGGGCCTGGGGTGGCGGCCGAGGAGCAGGAGGCCTCCGCAGTGGGAGTCGACGAGAACGAGCAGCAGCAATCCAAGCCGGGCGATGCCGCCAATGAGGAAGAAGACAGGAAGAAAAAGCCGGCAAAGAAGAAAGGCGAGAAGGAAGCTGAGAAGAATGATGAAGCAGAGGAGCCGATGGACGAAGACGGCGCTGCCGCTTTGCCGGACGAGTCCGCGGCGGCGGCGGCCGAAGAGGAGGCGCCGCTATTTGAAATGCCCGAAGGCCAAATTGAGGGCGATGACGGCGACGGCGACGGCGACAACAACAACGACAACGAACGCGGCAACGATGAGAAGGAAGCTGACAACGATGGCCAGGATGAAGATGAGCAGCAGGGTGACGCCAAAGCGGAGCCAATGGACGCAGATGATGATGCGGAGTCCGAGGCTGATCAGCAGCGGCAGGAACAAGAAGACGCTTGGCTGCCAGACTCTACGGACGCTGACACTCAGCAACAGCAGCAGCAGGTTACAGAAGAGGCTGATGGAGAAGCCAATGCCACAGGAGCGAACGGAGGCAGCGGCCAAGGCGCCAGCTCGCAGCAGCAGCAACAACAGTCAGCAGCGTCGCACAGTCAGCAGCAGCAGCAGCAGCAGCGGTCGTTGGATTCTTCAAACGCCACCGGTTGCCAGCAGTCGACGACGGCAAACGACACCGCGCCAGACTCTGGAGACGACGACGACAACCAGCCGGACAGTCAGAGCTGGCGCCGGCGCCAACCGGACAGCCAAGACGGCGCTGACCGTCAGCAGCAGCAGCAGCGACAAAGTCGTCGACGACGACGTCCAGAGGCCGAGGAGGCGCAGCATCGGCGAACCAACGTCGATCGGGCTGATGCCGACGATTCAAAGTCGAAACGGCGAGCCAATTTGGTGGAGGCCGGTAAGGAAGACGACAATGCCGATGATGAGGATCACGAAGGCACCGAGGCGGACACGTACCAGCACTTAGCGCCGCGAGATGACGAGGCCGAACAGCCGACCGAAGACGCTGAAGCTCTGGACAGCGCCGGTCGGGACCACAATCGGGCTCGTCTGGGCTCTGATGACGATCAGCAGGACGAAGACACGACAGCTAAGGACAAAGAGCAGCTAGAGAGGCTGGAACCCGATGCAGATGATCAGCCAGCTGAGCAGTCCAAGCAGAAGCCGCTTCAACAGCGAAACCGACGCTCGGAGCTCCGGCCGGACGGCAATCTGGCCGAGGAGTCGCCGCCGGGCACGCCGGAGCCGCCGACACCCAGCCGGCCAGAAGATCTGCTGGCCACGGCGCAGGCGGAGCGCGGGCCGGCCTTCTTCACCTCGGCGATCGTCGATCAACTGTCCGGAGGACGTCGCCAAGAGGAGGCCACGCCGTCGATGCTGCAAACGCAGCCGCCGGTGCAGATGGCGTTGTCAACGACTGGGCCGCCTGCAACTGCCGCCCTGATAGCCTGGACAGAGTGTCAACGCCGGACGGAGTCGCTGAGCCGCCAGCTGGCCGAGCAGCTGCGCGCGGTGCTACAGCCGACTAGAGCGGCCAGGCTGCAGGGCGATTATAGAAGCGGCCGTCGGCTCAACATGCGCAAACTGGTGCCCTACGTGGCCAGCCAGATGCGCAAAGATCGAATTTGGCTGCGCAGGTGCAAGCCCAGCAAGCGGGAGTATCAGGTCGGCTTTTGAATTGGTTTTTTCTTGTTGTAGGCCAAACTAGCGGATATTTGATGTGGGTTGAATTGCAGGCTAGGTTAGGGATAGGTCTTAGATATTGGTCAAGTTGTGTCTATCAAATCGGGGGCAGTCAAGAATGGCTAAAAAGTAACTAGTTAGACAACTCACTAGTGACTCTAGCGACTCTGGGGCAGCTCTTTTGGCTTTTTAACGACTTTTTAACGACTGCAGCACGCCTCAAATACGACTAGTAGAGCTCTACGGCCCCAGAGTCGTTACACCGTCGCCCCAGAGTCGTTTCGATCAAAGTCGCAGGCAATAAAACGCCTCAAATTGACTCTTAAGACGACTCTTAGATGAGTTTCTGGCGACTTGTACTGTGTCATCTCGTCGTTTTAGAGTCTTCCAGAGTCACCTTTTCTAAATTTATTTGATCGCACACAGAATCATCGATTCCGGATATTTTGACGTTAATTGCCGCTGCATCCCTACATTCTAGCTCGTAAAAGTTATAATATAATAGTTCCCTTTTAACTACGAGTGTGTATTAAAATTTCTCCACTTGTCACCTGTCGATATTTGCCGTCTGTCTTTTTCAACGTCAAGGTGCTTTTGGCCATAGACGACAGCCAGTCGATGCTGGCCAACCGAGCTGACCAGTTCACCGTGGACTCGCTAGCCGTGCTGTCTGGCGCACTGAACACCATCGAGTCCGGCCAGCTGGCCGTTTGTAAATTCGGCGCCAAACCGGCCGAGCTGCTCCATCCGCTGGATCAGCCTTTCACCGCCGAGGCGGCTGCCGGCGTGGCGGCCAGGCTCACCTTCCAGCAGGCTGACACCAAACTGATGCAGGTTTGTACATTGTCTATCGTCGATGCTTTAATGGGATGGCGCTACCCTTCTCCATGCTGCTGGATGCTCCCATGCGTTGATGCTTTAATTGCTCGACTTGCTCGATGCTTTAATGGGATGGCGCTACCCTTCTCCATGCTGCTGGATGCTCCCATGCGTTGATGCTTTAATTGCTCGACTTGCTCGATGCTTTAATGGGATGGCGCTACCCTTCTCCATGCTGCTGGATGCTCCCATGCGTTGATGCTTTAATTGCTTGACTTGCTCGATGCTTTAATGGGATTGCGGCACCCTCCCCTCCCCTTCCACTGTTGCTCGATGCTTTAATGGGATGGCGGCACCCTCCCCTCCCCTTCCACTGTTGCTCGATGCTTTAATGGGATGGCGGCACCCTCCCCTCCCCTTCCACTGTTGCTCGATGCTTTAATGGGATGGCGGCACCCTCCCCTCCCCTTCCACTGTTGCTCGATGCTTTAATGGGATGGCGGCACCCTCCCCTCCCCTTCCACTGTTGCTCGATGCTTTAATGGGATGGCGGCACCCTCCCTTCCCCTCCACCCTGTTGCTCGATGCTTCAATGGGATGGCGGCACCCTCCCTTCCCCTCCACCCTGTTGCTCGATGCTTTAATGGGATGGCGGCACCCTCCCCCTCCACCCTGTTGCTCGATGCTTTAATGGGATGGCGGCACCCTCCCCTCCCCTCAACCCTGTTGCTCGATGCTTTAATGGGATGGCGGCAACCTCCCTTCCCCTCCACCCTGTTGCTCGATGCTTTAACGGGATGGCGGCACCCTCCCCTCCCCTCAACCTTGTTGCTCGACGCGTCAATGGGACGGCGCTACCCTCTCCCTAGCCCCACTGACCCCTAGAATCGGCGCTAATCCCCTATCCTTTGTTAGTTCCGCAGCCTCTCAAGTTAATACTGTGCACATGTGCGTTCGGTTCTCCCCCGCCATTGCAGCTGCTGCCGCTGGCCACCCAGCTGCTGGCCGAGTCTCGCACTAGCAGCGCCGCCCAACTCCTGCTAGTGCTGACTGATGGCACCTTCTCTGACCACATGCACCCCGGCGTGGAGCGCTGCCTCCGGCTGGCCAGGGAGGCCCGGATTTTCCCCGTCTGCGTCATTCTGGACAGTCCGGCTGGCCGGGCCTCGGTGTACGACATTCGATCGCAGCAGTTTGTACGCGACGCTCAGGGCACCAGACGGGTAACCTTGGTGCCCTACCTGGACCTGTTCCCGTTCCCATTCTACCTGGTGGTTAGGGATATTGCTCAATTGCCCAGCGTGCTTAGCGAGGCCTTGCGACAATGGTTTGAAGTTGTTAATGCCGCATTTTGAAAACTATGATATTCTTGCAATTTACTTTTTAAAAACAAATCATTGACTGGGGTTTTTGGTGATGATTTTTTTATTGCACTTCGTAACAACTCTTGGCATTTTGCTCTCAAATTGATCCGTGATTTTTGTGACTGATCTAATCTTTGTATCTCTGGCATTTATTAAAGTGAAAATTAATTTCAAATGCCTGGCTTCTGGTTAGATGCACAGCTTCTCTAAGGTGGTACTGTTGGTGCTTGAACTCTGCCTCTAGATGATTGTATTCCTATTCGGTATTGGAATGAAAAATATAACCCCGAAGTTCCGAACAGCGGATATTCCAATTGTATTTTCTGGATTACATCTGCGATTGGTTCTGTCTGTGTTGTCGATTAATTTTTATTTCAACGTCGTTTATACCAAGATGGCTACTTTGGGATAAATGGAGTCATATCAGCTCTTAAAACGAAAGAACAATACCCGATTAACCAGTGCAAAGCTATCAATGTTTTATTACCGTCGGGCTTCTTCCTCGATGTACTAAGTGCGCGCTCGTGTAAGCATTCAAAATAAGAAAAACCGAAAGTTTTAATAGTGCACCATGTATATTATATATACTATAAATCTCGCCATTTTTAGTTCGTTGACCAGTTTACCAGTAATTTACACGTGACAAATTGCATCTACAAGCAATGCATAGTCTGGCCGCGCCTTTTGTAATCGCTTTTTTGTAATGAGTCTTATAAAAACTTTAAAGCCAAAGCCAAAAACAGTCTCGCAAATCTGCGATGCGCAAAATGCTTTTCAGCATCTACTTGTACTTCGTATTACAATTAAAACAGCATTTAAACGCGACTCTGAATGTTTTTATTCGTTAAAACAAACTGATATCTAGTTTAAAAGTAATTATTTAGCCATATTCTATAAAAGTGTAATCTTATATTACCAATCAATTATTAAACTCTTCCTGTTTTCTTTCTTGATTATCGAGCTATGCTAATTTTAAACAGAAAATAACCCAGGAAATAAAGCTGAAAACTTTTAGGCCTGCTGGCTGCCTGCCATCGTCGCTCTTGGTGATAGAACACCGTGGATTGGGTCCAGGGTGTGATAAACATTGCTTTGAGGCTAAGTTAGTTTATAAAAATAAGCATGGCAAATAGATGTGTAAGGTGAGTAGTATAATTTTTTTATATATTGTAATGATAAAATTGTCTACAGACTAGTGACTTGACCACCACTATGCCTATGGCATGGTGCACTAGCAGCACTAGGTTGATGTTTTTATGCTGTGGTAATTTGTGCCTCGATTTTTGTCGCTTTAATAATTATTTCTATTCATTAAAATGCATTTTTTATTTTAAAAAGTTGTACATTCTTATGCAATAGTCTTACTAAAATGAAGTCTTTAGTCTAAGTCAAATATAGAATATATGCTTAAAATTAGTCTTAATTTATACATACACTAATATATTTTTACTTATAAATTAACATATCAAAATAATTAAAGATTTGCCTCTATCCTTCAAGACTAGCTATATTGGCTAAATATTAATACATTAATTATTTTTCCAATTTAAAAAACTATAATACTTATTTTTAAAAACTAAAATGTCAATTTATTTTTGTTACAATTAACCATTTTTCTTACTTATTTCAATAATGATACAAAATAATATAATTTCACTTTGACCAAGCATCATGATATGCTTCTAGGGTTTCAACCTACTTTGGCGAAAGAATTTTTGGGGCAAGTCAATAACAGCGAAAAATACTTTCGCAATGACCATTTCGTCTAAAGCAGACCATTTTGGCGAAAAATTTATTCCAAGCTTTGCTGAAAAGTTTTTTGTTTTAGAAGAAAGTTAAAAAGAAAAAGTACAAAATTTATAAAGACTAATTTTATCGTGACAGGTTTTGTTTTGTCGCAGTTTAATTGAGTTGTTTTATTAGATGCCCATCCATTACGGCAGAATTTCAAAGTACGATTTTAGGAGCCTAGATAATCTGAAAAACCACACCGTCATCATCCCTAATCTATCGACTGCATATCGCGTACATGTACATAACATTGCTACAAGCTAAGTCATTAGTTTTAAAATTTTCTAATTGTAAATAATTTGCAGCAATGAAAATTTATTAAAAGCTTCAATCACCAAAGTGGTATATTTGCAATATATACGTAGCCCATCTTTTCGCCAAACTGGTCACTTTCTTTCGCCAAAATGTACATCAATTGAAACTTAAAATTCACTTTTGCCGAAGCGTCTTTCGCCAAAAATTCCTTCGCCGAAATGGGCTGCACCCGCTTCTAGTACTATTTAATTTAGCCTAGTCATGAAAATTTGTCAATGTTTATAGAAAGTAAGTAGTTTAAAGTCTAACCTAAGATGTCAGCTACCCTATGAGATTTGGTTCAAAGCATCCTAGCAACCCTCATAATAAGCCACAGCATTTCAGTAATTCTCCCATGCCTTGATGTCTTAGCAACTTTCCTATGAATCTCCTATGAATAATCAAACCCTAACCCTAAGCCTGTCAAGTTATAGCATTTTAGGGATTCCTCCTATGAGTTTTGACTTGACCATTGTTGCCCTAGAATTCTATAGTTATAGTTATAATTATGGTGCGCAGTCATTTCATCTGCCACCTTTTTGTCTGCCAGCAAACAAAATGACTTTTTAAAATAAGCAGCAAAATAAGTTTTATAAATAGCTGAAATTAATTTATAGTTTATTTTTAATAGTTAGAATTAATTAGTTATTTTCAGATTTAGAATTAGGTGTAGTCTTTGTATTTTTTATTTTGCTTATTGCAATGTTTCCAAGAAATACAATTATCCATATATAAGCTTTAATTGAATCTACGTAGTGAGCTATGAATGGGATTTATAATTTGTGCACATGTAACTGGAAGTCAAATAATTCAAGCATTTTTAGTTTGTATTTCAATCAAATTTTTATGGACAACTGCATTGTTTGCTATCATGTTGTTCATATTATTCATATTATTCTTTTATATAGTAACATGTACATTCTTACTGCTGCTATACACTTTGTGCATTTAAATACACTGAATCTTCGGTATTGCCCAATACAAAGTAAACTAATTCTAATAAGTAAAATAATTCTAACTCGACTAATTGCTTTTGAGCTTTGAAGCTTTGAGACAGTTAAGAGATAGTATGGTGTCATGCCATATCATGACGAAAATGCATTGAATTCGTTCAAATTGCATAGTTTATTAAATATAAACAAAAATATTCGCAAATTACTCATTTAAGTCATTACTACTAAGAAATGTTCCCGAAATCTTAATCACTGTTATCTCAAATATCTCAAATCTCAAATTAATGACAACAACTGACATACTTACACTTATTAAAACTTTACTATTCATTGGCAGACGAAACGATTGTATTGTATTCTTGCAGACAAAAGGGTGGCAGACGAACTGGCGGCAGACGAAATGACCGTCAACCATAATTATAGCAGAACACTAGCTTGAAATATTTTAAGAATGAGACTTTCAATCTATTAGTTTATTATCCAAGGCATTAGTAGATATTGAATAATATTTAGTCTATCATTTTTATTGTTATATTATAAACAATGTTTCTTTCTAATTTATCTAAAATTAAAATTCCACCACTTATTCCATGTCCTTTTCTTTATCCTTAGCTTGTACCTGGTCACGTGGAATGTTGGCGACAAAGGTCCACCTAATGACAATCTCCAAGAGCTGCTGAATCAGCATACAGATGCCCAACCAGATGTGGTGGCCATTGGGTGAGTTTTCTTAGAAATTTGTACTTTTATATTTGGTCTACAAGAAAAAGCTTATGTGGTTCTTTAAATTTACCACTTTTCCAATTTATAAAAATCCCCTATTAGTCTAACTCAGGTCAGAAAACTCCGGCCCACAAAGCCTCCCCATCTGGCCTGCTCAAGGCTTTTGTCTCTTCTCGGCTCTTATTTCATCTATCCTCACTTCTCTCTTCTCTCATCTCTCATTTTTCAACCCATATTTCATCCCATTTCTCCTCTCATCTCTTTATCTGGCCTTTAAGGTAAAAAAGTTTACTAACCCCTGGTCTAACTAGATTATCAGCCACGCCCAAATAATTTACTTGTTTTCTTTCATTTCCCTTGATCTGCAGACTGCAAGAAGCCAAGAAAGAGACCGATTGGCTGGACTCATTTCGCCGGGTTCTGTTGCCACGCGGCTACGTTCTGGTGAAACAGCGCTCCTTGTGGGCCATTCACCTGTTCGTGTTTGTGATGCGTAAACACCTGGTTGCTGTGCAGAACATCGAGTCCGAGGTCACTAGGTCTGGTTACGGCGGAGTCCTGGTGAGCTAGCTTGGTGGCGCATGCTGAAGGTCTCATGTAGGAAAGGAGCTGCCCCCCCCCCCCAGTGAAAATGGTGGTCAAGGTGTCTGAAAAATTCCATGCACTGCTGATTTATCTCTAAAATATTGCGGTCAGCTGCCTCCTTCGGACTCCTGCCTCCCCCGGACTCTTGCCTCTCTCCCGGACTCTTGCCCCTCTCCCGGACTCTTGCCCCTCTTTCGGACTCTTGCCCCTCCCCCGGACTCTTGCCTCTCCCCGGACTCTTGCCTCTCCCCCGGACTCTTGCCTCCCCCGGACTCTTGCCCCTCTCCCGGACTCTTGCCCCTCTCCCGGACTCTTGCCCCTCTTTCGGACTCTTGCCCCTCCCCCGGACTCTTGCCTCTCCCCCGGACTCTTGCCTCTCCCCCGGACTCTTGCCTCCCCCGGACTCTTGCCCCTCTCCTGACTCTTGCCTCCCCCTGACTCTTGCCCCTCCCCTGACTCTTGCCTCCCCCGGACTCTTGCCCCTCCCCTGACTCTTGCCTCCCCCTGACTCTTGCCTCTCCCCCGGAATCTTGCCTCTCCCCCGGACTCTTGCCTCCCCCGGACTCTAAAACGCACCGCCATTCCAGGGCAACAAAGGCGGCGTCAGCATCCGCATGGATCTGTATGGTGTCAACTTCATCATTGTGAACGCGCATTTCACTGCACACATCACGGAGAATCACGAACGAATTGAAGACTTCATGGACATCATTGACAATCAGAAATTCAAGGATACCGACGTTGAGAAGCTGCTTGATCACGACTTTGTGTTCTGGATTGGCGATCTGAACTTTCGCATCAACGACTTGGACCATGACCTCGTATTGAGAAAGGTTGAGCAGAAGAGCTACGCAGAATTGATGAAGCACGACCAGCTTATGGTTAGCAAGGATGCTGGCCTGATATTTGCTCGCTTCCACGAGGGACAGATAAACTTTCCGCCAACATACAAATTCGATAAGAATACGGACAGGTAAGGGTTCCATTTACGCTTGCTGCATCCCAAATGGGTTGTTGATTTCCTATCCCACCTGACAGAATTGGGTTTATTTCCTATCCTAGGCACAGGCTTCAAATTCTAACCAAAGGCTTCACACGATTTCAGGTACGACACCTCGTCCAAGCAGCGCAAGCCAGCCTGGACAGACCGGATTCTGCACCTAATAAACGAGGACAACTTTGAGAACCTGGTGCTCAGCATCGATCAGCAGTGGTATCGCCATCTGCCGCAGTACAAAACCTCCGACCATCGGCCAGTGTGTTCGCTGTACCAGCTGAAAGTATTCGACAAGGCGCCGCGTATGCCGGTTGTCATGGAGACGGATCCGGTGTATCGCGTGCACCATAAGGAGAACTGTAAGCTGCAGATGCGCTACCGGATCAACCATAAGTGCAAGCAGCGGTTCCAGCCGGACAGCTGGGACTGGCTGGGCCTGTTCGAGGACTCGCTGCCGGACTTCGCCTCAGCGTTGTCCAGGGTGTACGCGCCGTCTACGGATACGGAGGACACGGACTTCGGCGTCGACGCCACGTTGGACTTGCCGTCAAGCCTGCAGACTGGGCTGTACCGGCTGGTGTACTTCAGCGTCAAGAAGAACTGCCCAGTGGGCTACAGCGACCCGGTGAAAATCTTTGCCGAGAGGCAGCGATCGCCGGTGACCATCGCGGCCGATTTCGAGTACCGCGGGCCCGGCCGCCTGCGGGTGACCTATACTGTGCACCACAGCTGCAAGCAGGCCTTCTCGCCCAGTGCGGCCGACTCTTTGCGCCTAGTTGCTGACGATTCCACAGCCGCCAGCGTCCAGGAGATGCGGGTGCCAACGGCCGACACGGAGTCGACTGGGTTCGGCGTTGATGCCATCTTCGACTTGACAAAGGTGGCGCCAGGCAGTCGGCGAACCGGCTCCTACAGGGTGCTGTACTTTAGCAGCGATCGCATGGCCGTGATGGGGCAGAGCGCGACGTTCAAGGTAAATTATAAATTTCTTAGTCATCCTCGAACTGGGTCGCCAGTCTGTCTGCTGTGCCGCATCTGGTTTATAGGGCCTGGTTCTGGCTTGAATTATTCACTGCTATCGGCGGAATTATTTGTACTGAATTCTGGCTCAGAGCCTAGATATTTCAGTGTAGACGGCTGCCCTCCTGAGGGCCAGTTGCTAAGCCAGCCTCCAAGATCCTCAGCTGCTGGGCCAGCCTCCCAGATCCTCAGTTGCTGGGCCAGCCTCCCAGATCCTCAGTTGCTGGGCCAACCTCCCAGATCCCCAGTTGCTGGGCCAGCCTCCCAGATACTCAGTTGCTGGGCCAGCCTCCCAGATCCTCAGTTGCTGGGCCAACCTCCCAGATCCCCAGTTGCTGGGCCAGCCTCCCAGATCCTCAGTTGCTGGGCCAGCCTCCCAGTTCCTCAGTTGCTGGGCCAACCTCCCAGATCCTCAGTTGATGAGCCACCCTCCCAGATCCTCAGTTGCTGAGCCAACCTCCCAGATCCCCAGTTGCTGGGCCAGCCTCCCAGATCCTCAGTTGCTGAGCCACCCTCCCAGATCCTCAGTTGCTGAGCCACCCTCCCAGATCCTCAGTTGCTGAGCCACCCTCCCAGATCCTCAGTTGCTGGGCCAACCTCCCAGATCCCCAGTTGCTGGGCCAGCCTCCCAGATCCTCAGTTGCTGGGCCAGCCTCCCAGTTCCTCAGTTGCTGGGCCAACCTCCCAGATCCCCAGTTGCTGGGCCAGCCTCCCAGATACTCAGTTGCTGGGCCAGCCTCCCAGATCCTCAGTTGCTGGGCCAGCCTCCCAGATACTCAGTTGCTGAGCCAGCCTCCCAGATCCTCAGTTACTGAGCCAGCCTCTCAGATCCTCAGTTGCTGGGCCAGCCTCCCAGATCCTCAGTTGATGAGCCAGCCTCTCAGATCCTCAGTTGCTGAGCCACCCTCCCAGATCCTCAGTTGCTGAGCCACCCTCCCAGATCCTCAGTTGCTGAGCCAGCCTCCCAGATCCTCAGTTGATGAGCCACCCTCCCAGATCCTCAGTTGATGAGCCACCCTCCCAGATCCTCAGTTGATGAGCCACCCTCCCAGATCCTCAGTTGCTGAGCCAGCCTCCCAGATCCTCAGTTGCTGAGCCAACCTCCCAGATCCCCAGTTGCTGGGCCAGCCTCCAAGATCCTCAGCTGCTGGGCCAGCCTCCCAGATCCTCAGTTGCTGGGCCAGCCTCCCAGATCCTCAGTTGCTGGGCCAACCTCCCAGATCCCCAGTTGCTGGGCCAGCCTCCCAGATACTCAGTTGCTGGGCCAGCCTCCCAGATCCTCAGTTGCTGGGCCAACCTCCCAGATCCCCAGTTGCTGGGCCAGCCTCCCAGATCCTCAGTTGCTGGGCCAGCCTCCCAGTTCCTCAGTTGCTGGGCCAACCTCCCAGATCCTCAGTTGATGAGCCACCCTCCCAGATCCTCAGTTGCTGAGCCAACCTCCCAGATCCCCAGTTGCTGGGCCAGCCTCCCAGATCCTCAGTTGCTGAGCCACCCTCCCAGATCCTCAGTTGCTGAGCCACCCTCCCAGATCCTCAGTTGCTGAGCCACCCTCCCAGATCCTCAGTTGCTGGGCCAACCTCCCAGATCCCCAGTTGCTGGGCCAGCCTCCCAGATCCTCAGTTGCTGGGCCAGCCTCCCAGTTCCTCAGTTGCTGGGCCAACCTCCCAGATCCCCAGTTGCTGGGCCAGCCTCCCAGATACTCAGTTGCTGGGCCAGCCTCCCAGATCCTCAGTTGCTGAGCCACCCTCCCAGATCCTCAGTTGCTGAGCCAGCCTCCCAGATCCTCAGTTACTGAGCCAGCCTCCCAGATCCTCAGTTGCTGGGCCAGCCTCCCAGATCCTCAGTTGATGAGCCAGCCTCTCAGATCCTCAGTTGCTGGGCCAGCCTCCCAGATCCTCAGTTGCTGAGCCACCCTCCCAGATCCTCAGTTGCTGAGCCACCCTCCCAGATCCTCAGTTGATGAGCCACCCTCCCAGATCCTCAGTTGATGAGCCACCCTCCCAGTTCCTCAGTTGCTGGGCCAACCTCCCAGATCCCCAGTTGCTGGGCCAGCCTCCCAGATACTCAGTTGCTGGGCCAGCCTCCCAGATCCCCAGTTGCTGGGCCACCCTCCCAGATCCTCAGTTGCTGAGCCAGCCTCCCAGATCCTCAGTTGCTGAGCCAACCTCCCAGATCCCCAGTTGCTGGGCCAGCCTCCCAGATCCTCAGTTGCTGAGCCACCCTCCCAGATCCTCAGTTGATGAGCCACCCTCCCAGATCCTCAGTTGATGAGCCACCCTCCCAGATCCTCAGTTGATGAGCCACCCTCCCAGATCCTCAGTTGCTGAGCCAGCCTCCCAGATCCTCAGTTGCTGAGCCAACCTCCCAGATCCTCAGTTGCTGAGCCAACCTCCCAGATCCCCAGTTGCTGGGCCAGCCTCCCAGATCCTCAGTTGCTGAGCCACCCTCCCAGATCCTCAGTTGCTGAGCCACCCTCCCAGATCCTCAGTTGCTGAGCCACCCTCCCAGATCCTCAGTTGCTGAGCCACCCTCCCAGATCCTCAGTTGCTGAGCCAGCCTCCCAGATCTTCAGTTGCTGGGCCCATCGCCAGCCTCCTCAGTTTACCACACTTAGCAAAATATTATAAGATTTTTCTGTGCTTAGAAATTGGTTGTCTTTTTCTGTTGCTTTCCCAGGCAGTGTGCTGCTTTGTGTTCTGTAAATCAGAATTTGCCAAGTAATGCATTAAATTTTTGCAATGCTGTCTTGCCGCGCTACAGATCACTTGGTCCGTTGGCAGCGAAGTTTAATGAGGAAACTTAAACAAAACGGCTACAGCTGCGACTGGATCTGCGAGAACTACTTAACAGCAAGTACACCAAAAAAACATTTTACGATAAATTCGTTTTGCCTTGTTTTCTTTTGCTGACGGGCTTTTTTAACTTTTCCTACAAAACTCGACCGTACGGCTTTATTATTTTGGAATGCAAAATTTTTTGCTACTTGTTTGTGCTTTTTTCAATAAGCCGGAATTAAAATTAATTGCTTCAATTGATTAAGATTGTTTATAATGAGTTTCCATCGGTTTTGTTTTATACATTTTTATCAACGCGTGTCGCTCTTGGAAATTTTGCTGTTTTTTTTCCTCAGCTCTTGTTTGACATTTCCGTTAATGTGTATCGCAGAGTTTTTACTGTTTGTAGTTATCTACCAATTTTTTAATTTGCTCTGCTTTATGATAATCTGAGAAAAAATAGTATTTTTATATGGAGTGCTTTTTTACCAATTATTTGCCTAACTAATTACACTTATTTATTAATTATTACATTGGTTGGCGGCTGTTTCTGGTTTGATGATTTAGAAAATTCGAAACTCTTGTTTTATATAGCCCTAATTTGTGGGACTTATATAAATTTTAATCAACCCCAGTTTGTCATTATAAATTCAATGCCTACCTTTGCCCGAGGACCTTGTAGCATAACAGGGAAGTGAAACTCAAGGACCCTTTCGGAGACCAATTTCCTGGATGCGGAGATGCACAAAAATTATGAAATTAAACGATAACGATATAAAAATGAAACTTTCACTATATAAAACGCAAGAGTAACATGTTGTGGATGCTAAATTAGAAGAATGGTAATCTTCACTGCTCCAGATCAAAGGCAATTATTGATTTTGTGACATTAAATGTTTTTTTTCCAGGAAATTGGCCTCCAAAAATTGCACGATCAGTGCTTTACATCCTGTTATGCTACAGTGGTCCTTGCCATTTCCTGCTGCTTTGACATTTAACTCTCTGTACGATGTACTTTATAGCTTATGTACGAGCGTATTATTGTTATAGTACAAAGTACACCGACTTTATAGTTTATATTGGACTTGCTTCTTCTTTATTGTATTTTCAGAACTGCGTTACATATATCGCACATTATTGATGTGCTATTTTTTATCTGGAGAATATTCAACTGCATATTTTTTCTTTCAATTTATTGCTTTTTTGCAACTTGGAAAATCAATAAATAAATCTATACTACTTGCTATCTTTATTTTCAGTAGCATATATCGTCTGTACCCGCTACTGCTAACAGTATACGGACTTCCCAAGTTTTTGTTTTTTATTGGTTGACACTTGACAGTTGGATTTTATAGTGCTTTCTGGTTTAAGACTTAGTAAAAATGTTAATGATGGTAAAAAAAACCGATAAGTTTCCACCCCGAGAGCAGTGGCAAATGGCAGCATTGGCAGCTTTGATCCAACTCTAGTATAACTCCTCTCTCTTCACCGGCCTAAACTAGGTTTCGGCTTGTGACGGGACGCCCATAGTTGAGAAGCAACGCGAACCGCGAACTTGGTGGAAATTGCGTGTGAGGGCTAAAATCTGAGAAGTTGACCGCTGGTTTCGGGATGATAACTTTAACATATTGCTGAGTAAGTAGACTATGTTGAACCTCTCATTGGAGTAGTCCATCTGGATTTTGGACTCATCACATCATATTATGTTTATCATCTTTGTTCGCGTGAAATTAGTAATTAGAAATTAGTATTTTTCCACTATGAAATTAGTAAAATTACCGACTAAGTCAAAGGTCTGGATGGCCTCTGGGCCATCGGCTTGAAAAGTTAATCGATTTTGGGGGGGCTGGTTAGATTGGTGTACATGTTAATATAGGCTTTTAAATAATCGATAAAGGGCTGCGGAGGGTGTGTACAGTACACTGAAAATAATTTACTTCTTCACCCTCTCCCCTAACTCTACAATCGCATTCGGGTCGGAACCACAGATACTAAAATAACTAGATGGGCCACTCAGCACATTTGCGTGTAAGCTACTTTCTGTTCAGTAGTAAGTTAAACTGAAGCATTTTAATTTATTTTTAAAGTCAAGGCTCATTTATTGACTTTTACCCCAGCTTAAACCCTCCAACTGCGCCTTTCCACATTAACCCCCGCCCCACCCCAATTTTTATTGCCTTTCTCGGAATTCCAGCCTCTAAAGCTGCCATGTACATTTCAGTGGACTGGCTAATGTACATTATTGCTGAACCAATTAGCAAGCTGTTTACGCCTGCAAGCTTGGGCTTCTAAACTTATCGAAGTCATTTCAGCTGCCTTTATTTTTATAAAATAGCTTATGTATTCTTCTTTGCTACTGAACTGAAAGTAGAAAGCTGTTTTACTAAGTAAATGTGCCTGAGTGGCCCATCTAGTTATTTTAGTATCTGTGGTCGGAACAGAGCTTGTGCCCGAGGAAGAAACGCAGAACCCAAAACCACCCCACCAATTACAGAGGGGGTGACTAAAAACCCTGCCACCCGATGAGTGCCCTCCCCCCCCCCCATCTCCGCCAGTTCAGTCCCAGTCATGTACACTCCTTGCAAAACCCTAGCAAGCACCTCAATTAATTAAGTCTGTCTGTTGTCTGAAATTAGTTCTATGGCACTGGCTGGAGGGCAGAGGCTTTTAACTTCAACTTCTTCAATTTGCCTCCTCTTCGGGTCGCCACGCCACAGTATGAAGTTTGCCAATGATTGGCAATGAAGACAGCTTTGCTTTCGATTAAACAAGTTACTCTCAAAGTTTGGACTTTAGACATGAGGTGAGTTGAGTTTAAAAATTCTGCTTTGAAACAATTTGCAAGCTTGACAATGGGGGCAGTTGGCATGAGCGGGGCCTACGGCTGGCTGTGACATCTTCCCAGTTCCACATCTATAGCCTGGACAGTTTGTGATAGAGAATGCCTATAGCTGCTTGCTCACCTACTATTTTTGCAAGTTCGCGGTGTTCGAACATTTTGCATTCGCAACTGGTCTGCTGCAGGACTTTGGCAAGAGGAGGGCCAGCCGCCTCGAAGGTTATGGAAGCTCTGGCGAATTTCTTGGTCTGATCTCATCAAGGCATTTTATTAGATGCCAATGACGATTAGACAGAGTCGGGTTGCCATTGTCGAGGTTCGGTCAGCTGGATCGCACTGTATTTATTTTGGCTATTGCTTACTCAAACTTTATATTGATGAGTAGCTTATGGTCTAAAAACAGTGTCGATCACAGTTTCACCGCTCATTGCAACTGTGTTTCCACGCGGGTTCTCGAGCGCCGGTAAGAGTTAAGGCAATTTTGCCGCACTCTACCGGACCCCGCCCGCGTTGCTAATAACAAAGTCGTGGGACCCGTTACTATTTCCCAGAGAGCTTATAGCCTGGTTGGCCGCGGGTTCGCAGGCTATGCCCCGCGGTCTATTGGCAGCTTTGTCTGGGATGCGCGTGCAATGCACGGGCAGGCGAGACTTAAAATCACCGCAACCGCTTCTAGCGGGTTGTGAGATCAAACTGACTGACATGGTGCTTCTAGTTTTGCCAAATCGCCGCCTGCTTCTCAGTTTTTCAAGAGGGAGCAAACCGATCTCACAGGTGAGCTGGGCTGGACAGTAGCTCATTTGGTATTCAGATGCTGCTTTAAGTTTTGCCAAAAAGCCCGCCTGTGCTCACTGCTTGCTCGAGTCAGCTCGACTGCATGAGCGAGTGAATCGATTGATCCCAGCAGAGTCGCAGGTGAGCTGGACTGGAGCATTATAACAGAAACTGCAGAAACTCGCGATGCTATGCTAAAACTTGCCGTCTTTTCGCTTTTTCTGATGCCTTCAAAACGTTTTTTGAATGTTATTTTTAATTTCTTACTCATTTTTATCTACAAAATTTGAATAAAAATAATTTTTGAGAAGAATCTTGTATAGAACAGGTGCTGAATAAGCATATCGGACTTTGTTCGGCTGCAGTTGTTCTAGCTATGCATTCTAAACCACGCAACCTTGAGCTAAAACGTTCGCACTGCACGCGGATGGTTGAACGCGATTGGTTTCGGTTACACGTTTGCGGATGACCCATCCTAATTGGATCGTGGGTCCGCATTCTTGCATTGCCGAGTCCATATATTTGAACTCGAAACGCGCGGCGGGCCGGTGCTTTGCGTTTGGACTGGGGCTGTAGAACCAGCGGTTTGATCGCAACGACCTGGATTCCGCCGTACTTTTTTCTGATTCTAAGTGAGCCATCTCCAGGACTGGTGGCCCGCCAGCAAATCTGGCGATTGGCCTAAAGTCTGCAATGCTCACCTGAAAATCGCATAGCTATTACCCTTGGGGATGAGGCCTTCCTTGGCTCGTACAAGAGGCTGACCAGGGTTGTACAGACGGCAAATATGCGGTGAACTTGCTGTTGGTTTGACAAGTGGACCCATAATCTATTCTCTTAGATAGTTTTAAAGAAAAATATTGAAAATTCTGACAGTTACCAAATTTCTGCATGAGAAATCCAATTTATTAAGTACTCGTACTCAGTCCGCTTTCTCCCGCAGTAAGGGATCGCAGCGCCTTTAACCGCACTGTAGGCCAAGGGCGGGCCCTGCTAGAGCCCAGCTCAATGCGGAGTTTGCCCAGCCTATGGCCGCAGTTGCTCACGCTAGCTCAATCGATGAATGATTTGAGCATTCACTTGAGGGGAATAATGATATAGATCGAATTTCCGTCATACCAACTAATCTATTCACGAGGAAGAGGTCATTGCGGACAGTTGCTTTCCGTTGGCTTGACAGCTCTCAATTTTGGCGTCAAACTAATGCACCTGAGCTTATTCTCTCGATGCCCTCTGAATAGTTTATAAATGTCGGAAATGATGACGAAAGCTAAGTGAGACTTGACGAGCTCTAAATGTCTGAGGACTCGCGTGAATTCTTGGAATTGACTCGAACTAATTCTTTGTCATTGCCTTGAAATTGCGCAATGCAGAGTCCAGTGATGATTCTTCAATATCTAACTTAAAAATTAAAAGTACGTTTACTCGAATTTCAAAGGAAACTTGAGCGAACTCGCAAAGCTTTTCTAATTTTGTAGCAAACCATGCAAAAATCCTGTCCGAAACAAAGCCTCTTCTAAAATTGAGTGGGCGTAGACTACCTGACGCTATTACTATTACCTCTTCAATATCAGAGGCTGCATATAGCTTTTTCATATTTTCATTCCAGATAATATTCAGAAATGGCCTATCAACTTAAGCTCATAAAGTGGAGTCCGAGTAACCTATGTACCCAAATGACTATTATGCCAACTTAGCTCAAAGCTCAAAGCTCAAAGTAGAGTCCCTCATGAGTCATTATCCCCTTGCTTCTTGCTGGTTCTCTCAAGTCCAATTTTCGTCACAGGCCAAACCCAGCTTCCTAGTGTGACTATGAGCAGAATGACATATCATTTGGGTACATAGGTTACTCGGGCTCCACTTTACGAGCTTAAGTTGACAGGCCCTTTGTATATAATTCATTATCAAAAGCGTCTTCTTTCGGGTCTGTTCCAATTTTACTTGTTCTTTGTTGCTACTACTACTACTACTACAAGTACTACTAATTGCTGCTGCTCATTCAAAGCATCAAATAGACTGTCACTCAGCATATAAAAGTGTGTCATTGCATATGTACAACTGTACATTTAACTCCAAATGGCAACTATCATTGCATTTCGTATACACATACGAGTTTAATACCATTAAATATACTAGCGTATCGATTAATCTGGTATATAAATTTATTTTGTCTTTATCTGGATCTAAAAGGTGTTTTAATTAGTAAATTGCTTACGTTTAATTTAATTTATTCCATCAACTTAATTATTTCATTTGACAATTTCATCTCGCATGTTCTCGATTTATTAATCATGGCCAGACCATTAACAGTAGAAAGACCACGATATTTTTCCCCATGGGGAAAGACCACGGGGTGTATTACAAATACACACGACCCATTTCACGATAGCTCGCAAACCGAATAACCGATTTTCGTAAGAGTCCACCGTATGGATCAAAATTTTCCGACCTTTCCGACAAACTAACTTTCAACGTCATCCGACGTCAGCATCGTCGAGATATTCAACGATTCTTGTCGAAGACACTGGTGGCAAGGACAACCAACACTACACTGTATAAACCTTTATGGTGAATCCATATTGGCTCAATAATCTGGGTCCATCTGTTGTAGAGGCCTTTGTTCTCAGCATCCCAGGCCCCAGGGTCCCCTTCATCTCTGTCTGGAGCATCAGCGGCGACCGTCGGGACCTACAACAAAAGCACCCGATCGGCATCTCAAAACTGAAGTGGAAGAATCCTCTTCTGCATGCAGCGTTCAGTCAGTAGACACAATCGGTAAATGAAATGGACGATGGCGACCCTCTAGGCTGACCTGTAAACATACAGGCGACCTTCTGGACCTTCAACAGAGTGCCACCACGCGGCCCTGACGAGCTGGCACCCCCAACATCGTGATTTTTCTATCAAGGCACCAAAACCATGCAGGCATGTCTGCGTATTATACATGTACAATGCTTTTGCACCATGTTAAATTCGAAACTGCCAAACATCGTCAGCGGACTGCCACAACGAAGAAGCTCTACGGCATCCGACGCCTGTGGGACACCTTTGTCAGTCAGCTGCGCCATCCTGTCCTTTCCGGGCCGTACCTCTACTGCGTCGACGAAAATCTGGTTGTCTACTGGGGTGTGAACTGTGACTTCACGGTCTTTCTGAAGGAGAAGCCCGGTCTGATCTTCTTCTTCCATTCGGGCGCGCTCGGGCCAGGGCCCATGGCACCGGGCGTCAGATCGCGCCCGCCTTCCCGAGGAAGTTCAACACCGCGGTGCAGTTCTCGAAAACTGCCGCGGGATCCGGGCTTGGCCCCCAACGGTCGCAATGGTGCCAAGCTGTTCCTCCTGACATCGGCTGGAAATCCAGAGATTCAGGATGACATGGACATCCGCTATGAGTTCAATGCGGAAATCTGCACTGGCAAAGGAACACTGCTGTCCACTACTTTTGCATCACAGGAATCCGGAATCCATCCAGAATTCATCCATCCGGAATCACTATGGCTGATCCATTCAGGGGACACTGTAGTACAGCATCACATGTGACAGATTCTTCTCGAGTCTTGCGTTGGCCAATCACTTGTACCGAGAAATAGGATTCACGTTTCTTGGAACAGTGATGCGCACTCGTGGTGGCCCGCAAGCCGATCTCAAGAATTCAACTCAAAACATGGCTCCACACACGAGCGAATTCCGGTTTTCTGAGGAGCTCACGTGTGTGTCCTACTGCCTGTTCAGATCCTTCTGCTCTGAATTTGCTGTAATATCATTTTTGAAATACTGTAATATCATCACTTTTGAAATACTGTAATATCATCATTTTTGACATACTGTAATATCATCATTTTTGACATACTGTAATATCATCATTTTTGACATACTGAATTATCATTTTTAACAAATTAAATATTTTCTTTTTCAGTCGCCAGTTAAATCTGTAACTCTCCAATTTAACATGGTACAAATGCATTGTATAATATGCAGACATGTCTGGTTTGGAGCCGTGATAGAAAAATCACGATGTTGGGGGTGCCAGCTCGTCAGGGCCGCAAGGTGCACTCCGTTGAAGGTCCCGAAGGTCGTCCAGACAGAGCTGAATGCTGAACATGGTGCAGGATCATTGTATAATACGCAGACATGCCTGGTTTGGTGCCTTGATAGAAAAATCACGATGTTGGGGATGCCAGCTCGTCAGGGCCGCAATTGGTGGCAGTCCGTTGAAGGTCCGGAAGGTCGCCTGTATGTCTACAGGTCAGCCTAGAGGGTCGCCATCGTCCCTTTCATTTACCGATTGTGTCTACTGACTGAATGCTGCATGCAGAAGAGGATTCTTCCACTTCAGTTTTGAGAACGCAGCCGTCTCTGAGATGCCCATCGGGTGCTTTTTTTGAAGGTCCCGACGGTCGCCCCCGTTGCTCCAGACGGAGATGAAGGGGACCCTGGGGCCTGGGACGCTGAGAACAAAGGCCTCACGACCGATATGCATAGTTTGTTGAGCCGACTTGGTTTCATGATGAGATTTTGTGAGCAGAAAAATTTTGTTAATGTTGGTGCATGTTTTTTGCCACCAGACACCCCGAGGAGAATCGTTGAATATCTCGACGATGCCAATTTTTCGTGATTCTCGAAGTTGCTTCATCAAATAGAGCGGAAAATTTTAGCCCGTTTTCTGGATTTTCATGGCAATTGGTTGAATATTTTTGGAGATACAGACAGGAAAAATGTGTGTATTTGAAATACACCCCCATATGGTATTTCTACCAAGAGTTGTCATTGTCAGCTGCACTGAAATTGGAACACAGAGCTCATAGAAATCGTGTTCCTACGATCGCTATTTTTGTTAAAAATTGTAAAAATTAATATTAAAAATTTTAATTGGGGGCTCCAAGCTACGCCGATTCCGCTGAAAAATCTCATACTTTCGTCAAAATTGCAATCAGTTTCCAATGTGATCGGCAGATTAAATTTAATAAGCAAGACTGAAAGACAAAACTCTCTTCAATATAATTAACTTCAAATATCCAAGATCCACAAGGCCAAAGCAAATAGGACTTAGAGATAAATAAAGTCAAATAGGACTGGTCAACATGTATTAAAATTAGCGACTGGGTTTACCGTTGGCAATGCAATTATAAAAGTATATAACTAATATCCGACTCTTAGTTGACAGCTCTCAGTGCTCGGCTTTGCTATGAAATCTGAAAAAAACTCTTAACGCATTATAATTACCGAATCGCTAAGTTTAATATAATTCTATAGTATTAATAATCTAATGTGCCGGCTACATACATGTAATAATAATAATGCACTAAAAGACAAGCGATAAAGTGAATGATAATAATAAAACTAAAACAAATGGCCGCAGTGCAATAATTTCATTGCATCAATAAATTATAAATAATCCGAGAACAAATTATTATATCCATCGATCGTCATTCTGACAAAGACAGCTATATAATAAAAGCGAACGAAAAAGGCAATAGATAATAATAATAAATGATTTAACTATGATCTAGATACATGTACAGTACTTCAATAATTAATTATTAACTTTACTATTTATATGAACTATTTGTGTCGCGGATAGCCGCGACTGCAAGGTTTTGGTTTTTTGCATTTTTACTATTAATTAGCTACTCCTACACTTTATTATTGACCTCTTCACTACAAATGTCAAGCAAGTGAGTAGTCTTGTCAAGTTTACGGACTTAATTTAGAGACGATCTCGTAGCATCATCAGATTTTGGCACTGTCGGCAAGGCCGGCCCGCAAATTCTCGGCCAGCTTGTCCATGAATTCGAAAGTGTTCAGATAGTCGCTGCGCTGCACGCTGCGAACGGGTGCGGGGGGAAATGGCGCGACATTTATTAGTCTGCACGCCCGCCTGTCTTCATGTCTTCGTGTGTATCTTCATGTCCGTCTCAGTGTCTGTCTTAGTGTCCGTCTCAGTGTCTGTCTTAGTGTCTGTCTCAGTGCCTGTCTTAGTGTCCGTCTCAGTGTCTGTCTTAGTGTCCGTCTCAGTGTGTCTTAGTGTCCGTCTCAGTGTCTGTCTCAGTGTCCGTCTCAGTGTGTCTTAGTGTCCGTCTCAGTGTCTGTCTCAGTGTCCGTCTCAGTGTGTCTTAGTGTCCGTCTCAGTGTCTGTCTCAGTGTCCGTCTCAGTGTGTCTTAGTGTCCGTCTCAGTGTCTGTCTTAGTGTTCGTCTCAGTGTCTGTCTTAGTGTCCGTCTCAGTGTCTGTCTTGGTGTCCGTCTCAGTGTCTGTCTTGGTGTCCGTCTCAGTGTCTGTCTTGGTGTCCGTCTCAGTGCGTCTTAGTGTCCGTCTCAGTGTCTGTCTTAGTGTCCGTCTCAGTGTCTGTCTTAGTGTCCGTCTCAGTGTCTGTCTTGGTGTCCGTCTCAGTGTCTGTCTTGGTGTCCGTCTTAGTGTCCGTCTCAGTGCGTCTTGGTGTCCGTCTCAGTGCGTCTTAGTGTCCGTCTCAGTGTCTGTCTTGGTGTCCGTCTCAGTGTCTGTCTTGGTGTCCGTCTCAGTGTCTGTCTTGGTGTCCGTCTCAGTGCGTCTTAGTGTCCGTCTCAGTGTCTGTCTTAGTGTCCGTCTCAGTGTCTGTCTTAGTGTCCGTCTCAGTGTCTGTCTTGGTGTCCGTCTCAGTGTCTGTCTTGGTGTCCGTCTCAGTGTCTGTCTTAGTGTCCGTCTTAGTGTCCGTCTCAGTGCGTCTTGGTGTCCGTCTCAGTGCGTCTTAGTGTCCGTCTCAGTGTCTGTCTTAGTGTCCGTCTCAGTGTCTGTCTTGGTGTCCGTCTCAGTGTCTGTCTTAGTGTCCGTCTCAGTGTCTGTCTTGGTGTCCGTCTCAGTGTCTGTCTTAGTGTCCGTCTTAGTGTCCGTCTCAGTGCGTCTTGGTGTCCGTCTCAGTGCGTCTTAGTGTCCGTCTCAGTGTCTGTCTTAGTGTCCGTCTCAGTGTCTGTCTTGGTGTCCGTCTCAGTGTCTGTCTTAGTGTCCGTCTCAGTGTCTGTCTTAGTGTCCGTCTCAGTGTCTGTCTTAGTGTCCGTCTCAGTGTCTGTCTTAGTGTCCGTCTCAGTGTCTGTCTTAGTTCCGTCTCAGTGTCTGTCTTGGTGTCCGTCTCAGTGTCTGTCTTGGTGTCCGTCTCAGTGTCTGACTTAGTGTCCGTCTCAGTGTGTCTTAGTGTCCGTCTTAGTGTCCGTCTCAGTGCGTCTTGGTGTCCGTCTCAGTGCGTCTTAGTGTCCGTCTTAGTGTCCGTCTCAGTGTCTGTCTTAGTGTCCGTCTCAGTGTCTGTCTTGGTGTCCGTCTCAGTGTCTGTCTTAGTGTCCGTCTCAGTGTCTGTCTTAGTGTCCGTCTCAGTGTCTGTCTTAGTGTCCGTCTCAGTGTCTGTCTTGGTGTCCGTCTCAGTGTCTGTCTTGGTGTCCGTCTCAGTGTCTGTCTTGGTGTCCGTCTCAGTGTCTGTCTTAGTGTCCGTCTCAGTGTCTGTCTTAGTGTCCGTCTCAGTGTCTGTCTTAGTGTCCGTCTCAGTGCGTCTTGGTGTCCGTCTCAGTGCGTCTTAGTGTCCGTCTCAGTGTCCGTCTCAGTGTCCGTCTCAGTGTCTGTCTTGGTGTCCGTCTCAGTGTCTGTCTTAGTGTCCGTCTCAGTGTCTGTCTTAGTGTCCGTCTCAGTGCGTCTTGGTGTCCGTCTCAGTGCGTCTTAGTGTCCGTCTCAGTGTCCGTCTCAGTGTCCGTCTCAGTGTCTGTCTTGGTGTCCGTCTCAGTGTCTGTCTTAGTGTCCGTCTCAGTGTCTGTCTTAGTGTCCGTCTCAGTGTCTGTCTTAGTGTCCGTCTCAGTGTCTGTCTTAGTGTCCGTCTCAGTGTCTGTCTCAGTGTCCGTCTCAGTGTGTCTTGGTGTCCGTCTCAGTGTCTGACTTAGTGTCCGTCTCAGTGCGTCTTAGTGTCCGTCTTAGTGTCCGTCTCAGTGTCTGTCTTAGTGTCCGTCTCAGTGTCTGTCTTGGTGTCCGTCTCAGTGTCTGTCTTAGTGTCCGTCTCAGTGTCTGTCTTAGTGTCCGTCTCAGTGTCTGTCTTAGTGTCCGTCTCAGTGTCTGTCTTGGTGTCCGTCTCAGTGTCTGTCTTAGTGTCCGTCTCAGTGTCTGTCTTGGTGTCCGTCTCAGTGTCTGTCTTAGTGTCCGTCTCCGTGTCTGTCTTAGTGTCCGTCTCAGTGTCTGTCTTAGTGTCCGTCTCAGTGTCTGTCTTGGTGTCCGTCTCAGTGTCTGTCTTGGTGTCCGTCTCAGTGTCTGTCTTGGTGTCCGTCTCAGTGTCTGTCTTAGTGTCCGTCTCAGTGTCTGTCTTAGTGTCCGTCTCAGTGTCTGTCTTAGTGTCCGTCTCAGTGCGTCTTGGTGTCCGTCTCAGTGCGTCTTAGTGTCCGTCTCAGTGTCCGTCTCAGTGTCCGTCTCAGTGTCTGTCTTGGTGTCCGTCTCAGTGTCTGTCTTAGTGTCCGTCTCAGTGTCTGTCTTAGTGTCCGTCTCAGTGTCTGTCTTAGTGTCCGTCTCAGTGTCTGTCTTAGTGTCCGTCTCAGTGTCTGTCTTAGTGTCCGTCTCAGTGTCTGTCTTGGTGTCCGTCTCAGTGTCTGTCTTAGTGTCCGTCTCAGTGTCTGTCTTAGTGTCCGTCTCAGTGTCTGTCTTGGTGTCCGTCTCAGTGCGTCTTAGTGTCCGTCTCAGTGTCTGACTTAGTGCCAATCCTAGTGTCCACCTTAGTCTCAGTGTCAGTCTCAGTGTGTCTTAGTGTCCGTCTCAGTGTCTGTCTTAGTGTCCGTCTCAGTGTCTGTCTTGGTGTCCGTCTCAGTGTCTGTCTTGGTGTCCGTCTTAGTGTCCGTCTCAGTGCGTCTTGGTGTCCGTCTCAGTGCGTCTTAGTGTCCGTCTCAGTGTCTGTCTTGGTGTCCGTCTCAGTGTCTGTCTTGGTGTCCGTCTCAGTGTCTGTCTTGGTGTCCGTCTCAGTGCGTCTTAGTGTCCGTCTCAGTGTCTGTCTTAGTGTCCGTCTCAGTGTCTGTCTTAGTGTCCGTCTCAGTGTCTGTCTTGGTGTCCGTCTCAGTGTCTGTCTTGGTGTCCGTCTCAGTGTCTGTCTTAGTGTCCGTCTTAGTGTCCGTCTCAGTGCGTCTTGGTGTCCGTCTCAGTGCGTCTTAGTGTCCGTCTCAGTGTCTGTCTTAGTGTCCGTCTCAGTGTCTGTCTTGGTGTCCGTCTCAGTGTCTGTCTTAGTGTCCGTCTCAGTGTCTGTCTTGGTGTCCGTCTCAGTGTCTGTCTTAGTGTCCGTCTTAGTGTCCGTCTCAGTGCGTCTTGGTGTCCGTCTCAGTGCGTCTTAGTGTCCGTCTCAGTGTCTGTCTTAGTGTCCGTCTCAGTGTCTGTCTTGGTGTCCGTCTCAGTGTCTGTCTTAGTGTCCGTCTCAGTGTCTGTCTTAGTGTCCGTCTCAGTGTCTGTCTTAGTGTCCGTCTCAGTGTCTGTCTTAGTGTCCGTCTCAGTGTCTGTCTTAGTTCCGTCTCAGTGTCTGTCTTGGTGTCCGTCTCAGTGTCTGTCTTGGTGTCCGTCTCAGTGTCTGACTTAGTGTCCGTCTCAGTGTGTCTTAGTGTCCGTCTTAGTGTCCGTCTCAGTGCGTCTTGGTGTCCGTCTCAGTGCGTCTTAGTGTCCGTCTTAGTGTCCGTCTCAGTGTCTGTCTTAGTGTCCGTCTCAGTGTCTGTCTTGGTGTCCGTCTCAGTGTCTGTCTTAGTGTCCGTCTCAGTGTCTGTCTTAGTGTCCGTCTCAGTGTCTGTCTTAGTGTCCGTCTCAGTGTCTGTCTTGGTGTCCGTCTCAGTGTCTGTCTTGGTGTCCGTCTCAGTGTCTGTCTTGGTGTCCGTCTCAGTGTCTGTCTTAGTGTCCGTCTCAGTGTCTGTCTTAGTGTCCGTCTCAGTGTCTGTCTTAGTGTCCGTCTCAGTGCGTCTTGGTGTCCGTCTCAGTGCGTCTTAGTGTCCGTCTCAGTGTCCGTCTCAGTGTCCGTCTCAGTGTCTGTCTTGGTGTCCGTCTCAGTGTCTGTCTTAGTGTCCGTCTCAGTGTCTGTCTTAGTGTCCGTCTCAGTGCGTCTTGGTGTCCGTCTCAGTGCGTCTTAGTGTCCGTCTCAGTGTCCGTCTCAGTGTCCGTCTCAGTGTCTGTCTTGGTGTCCGTCTCAGTGTCTGTCTTAGTGTCCGTCTCAGTGTCTGTCTTAGTGTCCGTCTCAGTGTCTGTCTTAGTGTCCGTCTCAGTGTCTGTCTTAGTGTCCGTCTCAGTGTCTGTCTCAGTGTCCGTCTCAGTGTGTCTTGGTGTCCGTCTCAGTGTCTGACTTAGTGTCCGTCTCAGTGCGTCTTAGTGTCCGTCTTAGTGTCCGTCTCAGTGTCTGTCTTAGTGTCCGTCTCAGTGTCTGTCTTGGTGTCCGTCTCAGTGTCTGTCTTAGTGTCCGTCTCAGTGTCTGTCTTAGTGTCCGTCTCAGTGTCTGTCTTAGTGTCCGTCTCAGTGTCTGTCTTGGTGTCCGTCTCAGTGTCTGTCTTAGTGTCCGTCTCAGTGTCTGTCTTGGTGTCCGTCTCAGTGTCTGTCTTAGTGTCCGTCTCCGTGTCTGTCTTAGTGTCCGTCTCAGTGTCTGTCTTAGTGTCCGTCTCAGTGTCTGTCTTGGTGTCCGTCTCAGTGTCTGTCTTGGTGTCCGTCTCAGTGTCTGTCTTGGTGTCCGTCTCAGTGTCTGTCTTAGTGTCCGTCTCAGTGTCTGTCTTAGTGTCCGTCTCAGTGTCTGTCTTAGTGTCCGTCTCAGTGCGTCTTGGTGTCCGTCTCAGTGCGTCTTAGTGTCCGTCTCAGTGTCCGTCTCAGTGTCCGTCTCAGTGTCTGTCTTGGTGTCCGTCTCAGTGTCTGTCTTAGTGTCCGTCTCAGTGTCTGTCTTAGTGTCCGTCTCAGTGTCTGTCTTAGTGTCCGTCTCAGTGTCTGTCTTAGTGTCCGTCTCAGTGTCTGTCTTAGTGTCCGTCTCAGTGTCTGTCTTGGTGTCCGTCTCAGTGTCTGTCTTAGTGTCCGTCTCAGTGTCTGTCTTAGTGTCCGTCTCAGTGTCTGTCTTGGTGTCCGTCTCAGTGCGTCTTAGTGTCCGTCTCAGTGTCTGACTTAGTGCCAATCCTAGTGTCCACCTTAGTCTCAGTGTCAGTCTCAGTGTGTCTTAGTGTCCGTCTCAGTGTCTGTCTTAGTGTCCGTCTCAGTGTCTGTCTTGGTGTCCGTCTCAGTGCGTCTTAGTGTCCGTCTCAGTGTCTGACTTAGTGCCAATCCTAGTGTCCACCTTAGTCTCAGTGTCAGTCTCAGTGTGTCTTAGTGTCCGTCTCAGTGTCTGTCTTAGTGTCCGTCTCAGTGTCTGTCTTGGTGTCCGTCTCAGTGCGTCTTAGTGTCCGTCTCAGTGTCTGACTTAGTGCCAATCCTAGTGTCCACCTTAGTCTCAGTGTCAGTCTCGGTATCCATCGCAGTTTCCGTCTATGCCTGTCTCAGTGTCCGAGATATGACACAAGACACTCGATCAGTGTCTCAGCGCCCTTAGGGATGGGGACATCGTTCTATCTATCAATGTCTATCTCAGCGTCCGTCTCAGTACCCGTCTTTATATCTGTCCTATATTTCAATTTCTATTTAAATCTCAGTATCTGGTCTTAATGCCTTAATCTATATCGATTGTCTGTCTGTTAGTCCTATCTATAATACCTTACTTCTATATCTAATGTATATCAATCTAATTAATCGCGCTCAAATAACGGCGCCACTCACCCGGACCCCTTGACGCATAGCGCCAGATCTTTGGTCATGTGACCGGCTTCGATCGTCTCGATGCAGACCCGCTCCAGAGTCTGGCAGAAGTGCGCCAGGGCGGCGTTGCTATCCAGCTTGGCCCGGTGCGCCAGGCCCCGAGTCCAGGCGAAGATGCTGGCAATGGGATTAGTGGAAGTCTCCTCGCCGCGCTGGTGCATCCGATAGTGCCGGGTGACGGTGCCGTGGGCAGCCTCGGCCTCGATGGTCTTGCCGTCGGGGCAGACTAGCACGGAGGTCATCAGGCCCAGGGAGCCGAAGCCCTGCGCGATGGAGTCGCTCTGCACGTCGCCGTCGTAGTTTTTACAGGCCCAAACGAAGCCGCCCTCGGACTTCATGGCGTAGGCCACCATGTCGTCGATGAGGCGATGCTCGTACCAGATGCCGGCGGCCTCGTATGCAGCCTTGTACTCGGCCTGGTACACTTCTTGGAAAATGTCTTTGAATCGGCCGTCGTATTTCTTTAAGATGGTGTTCTTGGTGCTGTTAGAATGGTTGGAGCAATTTGTTTCTCGATAAGCATCTTATGATTTCCCCAGTAAGACCCAGAGGTCCCTTGACCTCCCCAGTAAGACACTGAGGTCCCTTGACCTTCCCAGTAAGACACAAAGGTCCCTTGACCTTCCTAGTAAGACACGCGATACTCTGACCTCAAAAAGATGTGGAGGTCCCTTGACCTCTCCCTAATATAACACTGAAGTCCCCTGACCTCAGTACGATATCACATTATATGATATCTAATATCACATCAAAGTCCCTCGAACTCTCCAGTAACACCCCAACGTCCCAAAACCTTCTCAATGAGGCCCATGATCTCCAAAATGAGCTGTGCGATTCACCAAACTAAATTATTACCCAACAATAGACATACGAGTATTATATCTAAAACTTTCCACATATCTTACGATGTGTAACATATCAATATTCCATTGCGCATGTGCAAATACTAACTTGGGCCACGCAAATTTCGCGCAACTAGATCTGCTTAGACTTTGCATTCAAGGCGCGTTAAGTCTGGTGGAAATCTCCGCTAACCCCCCCCCCCTGGGTGGCCACTTTACCCCGCGACTCCACCCAAGAGTTTCTATAATAATCTTGGCAAGTAATTTTCCTAAAGAATGAAATGTGACAGTTTATACCGCAACACCATGTTACAGTTTCCACCTTTATCTTATCAAAGAAAAGGGGGGCAAAGGCAGGGTCCGAGAGCGTTCCGTGGTACTGTACTAGCTATTAACAGTCTGTATGGTGTCCATTGGACCGAACTCTAGCTTGATTTTTGTTTTTTTACCCTTTGCTCCCGAGCTTAAGCAACCACACCTACCTATTCAACTACATAGCTAACCAGAAGAGCTTAGCAGAAAACCGATGCTCGAGATCTCAACTACTCATAATAAGGGTATAGTCAAGTGACGACTGGGCATCTTGAAAATTTTTAAGAAAGAATTTTCCAAAGTCACAGATGCCTTCTGAACCTTCCCTGTAGAGTTTTTAGTTTCTAAAAGATTCGTAACAAAAAACTCTGCCAATGTCATTGCATTACACGTGCCTGAAAATATCCAATATCCTCGTGCACAACCCCAATATCCTTGCCCATAAGCCTGAATATCCTTTCCCATGAACCCGAATATCCTTGCTCATGAGCCCGAATACAACCCGAATATCCTTGTCCATGAGCCCGAATATCCTTGACCATGAGCCCGAATATCCTTGCCCATGAATCCGAATCTCCCTGCTCATGAGCCCGAATACAACCCGAATATCCTTGCCCATGAGCCCGAATATCCCTGCTCATGAGCCCGAATATCCTTGCCCATGAGCCCGAATATCCTTGCATACCTGAGGTACAGCGGCCACTTCTTGTCCAGGGCAAGCCGGAACGAGCTCTGAGCGAAGTCCTTGATACTGGCATCAGTGTTGTACATGGCCAGGGCGACGCCTGGGTTGGTGAAGTGGAACACCTGGTGCTGGATTGGCGCCTGATCTGGCACATCCGGTGTCCATTTGATCTCCAGCTTGCCCGGCCCGGGCACCACAAAATCCGTCGCCTTGTACTGATCGCCGAAGGCGTGCCGACCAATCACGATCGACTTGGACCAGCCAGGCACTAGGCGGGGCACATTGCGGCAGATAATGGCTTCGCGAAACACTGTACCGCCTAGGATGTTACGAATGGTGCCATTAGGACTGCGCCACATCTGCTTCAGGCCAAACTCGGACACCCGCTGCTCGTCTGGCGTGATGGTGGCGCACTTGATGCCAACATTGTGCTGCATGATGGCATAGGCACAGTCCACAGTCACTAAGAGTATGTTGGTGTAGGTTCATTTTAAGTAAAGTAAAGTCATTGTAAAAAAATCAATATTAATGAGCAATTAATGAGCAAGTGCACTATCAAGCTTACCCTGATCATTGGTGGCATCGCGATTCTGTATTCCAAGGTCAAAAAAGTGAATATCCAAATCAACAAATGGTAAAATCAGCTTCTCTTTGATGAGATCCCAGATGATCCTAAATTAAAAATAGCATCAAATTTGAAGAAAATGTAGTTGTTATAAAAAATTTAAGAAAACATTAAAATATTGTTTTAATTCCAATTCTAACTAGGCTTAGGTTTAAGTAAATTTACCAATGGCAATAACGATATAAAGATAGGTATAGATTTGGTAGTTATTGTTGATAGCAACTATTTCATAGGGAGTTGCTATATAATGGATTGGCAAGTAATAAAAAGGATATAAAAGAAGAGAATATATTCACTACTTAAGAAAAATTGCAATGCATTTTCTTGAATTTAAACTTACCTTGTCATTTCATCACCTTGAATTTCTACAACTGCTCCACCTAAAATAGTAATTAAAAAAAAACTTTACTTATTTAGATATTAGCAACATAAAATTCGAAATTAAGTAAAGAGACACAAAATAAGTAAAAATGAAAAAGAAGTGGCCAAATACGTTCTGCGCTTTTTCTTACCTTTGATTTTCATGTCTGCTGAGTAAGCTAATTTCTGTAACAAACTAAAATATGATTTATCAAATCTAGTATATTTGACTTCGAGACGAACGAAGATAAACGAAGTGATCCAAGAAAGAAGACAATATCAAAACAATGGCAACTTATGTAAAAATTGTACCAGCAGTAAATAGACTATATAGATGGAATAGCACTGAAAGTTTACTCTTTAATATATTCAGAATAATTTGTTGGTTGTTAGTGTTCGTTCGAGTTGGATGTGGATCTGGTTCTGGCAGCAGCAGCGTGCAGAAAAAATGGCAGAACATACTTATTTAAACTATAAGCCTACTCGTTTTGTAGCAACATTAGAAGAAAAAATGCTCAATTTTTTCATAATAAAGAACTGAACAACTAAATTTTTAACTTAATATGTTATACTTACAATCTTATAGTATAAGTAAGAAAGTTTTGTTTTTATGTTTTAGCACGATGACAAAAAAGTCCGCGATTTTTTGTTCCTTGTTTCGTGGCATATTGAGCTCACCGATTTTTAAGCCTGTGATTTAGTTAGTGCCTTATTTCAGTACGAAGAGCCACTGAGACTTACATAAGCAACTTTTGACTTACAGATTCCGCTCATTCGTGTGTTGTAGACGTTTTACTTTCGTTTTCGTTTTTAGATAACCCCTTGGGTTTGACGCCTTATGCTAATACTTTCCTTACAATACTACTATACATTTAGTATAACTCTATAAGATTAAGAGTAAGACTAAGCAATCCATAAAATGATCTAATCTATTAGTAAAAATCATCAAGTAATATTTTTATTGTTAAAAATTCAAAGTAACTATGCCCTACACTATACTATATTATTCATTGAAATATTATTCAACTGACTAGATTTATATAAATCAAAGCTTTTTACTTGCTATTGACTAAGACTAAGAGTAAATCCTAACTCGTGCAAGATTTTTTATGACCTTGACTCGTGCTTATCTGACTTAATTACAGAATAATTCGAATCATCAAGATTTAAAAGGATTAGTCTTTTCTGCTTAAACATCATTATATTATGATTCATATTATGCAAGTTTCTTATGTTATATTTTGCTTTTTCCTATTATCCTTTAAAGTTTAAATCAAATCTCAACTGTGATATCTATCCAAAATGCTCGAATATATCTCTATTAAAAATTAAATGTGCTCTTTTAGGCAATTCGATTCTTTATTATAATTCAATTTAACTAGCCCTATCAACAAATAATTTGTCAAAATCGATGTAAATTAATCATTTTATTTTTAGCATAAAGGTTGAAAATCTTAATATTTCGTTTTCAAATTCTTAGGGACTTCTGTCATTTTTATTAATTATGAGTCGAATGATTCTATTCATGCTTAATTTATTAGTCCAGAGTTAAAGCTGGCCAAGAAACTAATCATAAAGAGTGAGCAGTCAACAACAACCTGGCGCCCAGTTGGGGCTGCCAACAGAAGAGGCAAAATAAATACAGTATTACTATTTCATTGAAGAGGCCACCATGAACACTGTGTTTAGCCATCTATTTGGTGAAGCACCGCCAGTCGAGGACTTCTCCAACAGCTATCGCTGCTACTCCTTCGACATGCACGAAGGCTCCGATCAAGCTAGGGACACTCTGCGCCAAGGTGGCCACGTTCTGCTGCCACAGTCGGCCCTGCGCGACATGTCAGTGGCTTCGGCTAGTGGCAGCGGGCCAATGATTTTCAATGTAAGCTACAATGGCCACTCGGCTCTGGTCGGGGTGCACGAGTTCACAGCTCCGGAGGGCGTCGTACTCGTGCCGGACTGGCTGTTGCGTCGGCTGGGACTTCATGATAGCGGCGGCGGCAGCGGCGAGGGCAGCATTGTACAGGTGTCCGCTCTGCCGCCAGACCGGCGCCCGCCGCTGGGTACTTTTGCCCGGCTGAGGCCTTGGAGTGGTCGGCCAGAATTTGGAGACTTTCTTGCCGAAGTTGACGATCCAAAGGTGCATATTGTATTGGATTGGCGCATGGGCTGGTCCATGATTATCACCCCATCCGTCCCTCCTGCCCATTATTATCACTCTAATCCACCCTCCTCATGATTATCACTCCAATCCGCCCCTCCTCCCCATAATTATCACTCCAATCCGCCCCTCCTCCCCATAATTATCACTCCAATCCGCCCCTCCTCCCCATAATTATCACTCCAATCCGCCCCTCCTCCCCATAATTATCACTCCAATCCGCCCCTCCTCCCCATAATTATCACTCCAATCCGCCCCTCCTCCCCATAATTATCACTCCAATCCGCCCCTCCTCCACATGATTATCACTCCAATCTGCCCCTCCTCCACATGATTATCACTCCAATCCGCCCCTCCTACACATAATTATCACTCCAATCCGCCCCTCCTACACATAATTATCACTCCAATCCGCCCCTCCTCCACATGATTATCACTCCAATCCGCCCCTCCTACACATAATTATCACTCCAATCCGCCCCTCCTACACATAATTATCACACCAATCCGCCCCTCCTCCCCATAATTATCACTCCAATCCGCCCCTCCTCCCCACGATTATCACTCCAATCCGCCCCTCCTCCCCATGATTATCACTCCAACCAGGCTGTTCTGGAGAATCGCCTTCGCGATTTCATCTGCCTCAGCATTGGTGACGAGATCGACTTGAAGCTGAACGGCCGACGCTACCGTCTCAGCGTTGTCGATGTTCGCCCGGCTTCCTCTGTCTGCATCATTGACTGCGATCTGGCAGTTGAATTTGATGTCTCTGAAACGCCTTCGGATGAGTCCTCCGATGAGGTCGAGAGCCTAGTGAATGCCGAACAGGGGACAGAACATTCGGAAGGCTCAATCTCGGGTTCCACGGTTTCCACAGTGGATATCAGACGCGACGGCAGTACAGCAACAGGCGCCACAGCTGTTCATGAGCGCGGCCGTCCTAACTTTAATTATAACTGGGGCACACTGAACTACCCGCAGCATCGTCGTTTACTTGCTCCTGCTGCCGCCACTGACGCGGAGCAGAAGCAGCAACAGCAACAGCTCTCCAAAGGATTTGTTGCATTCAGCGGATCCGGCCAATCCTTAGGGGGCAACCTTGCGTCAACTACCACTAGTACTACTAATGGTAGCATAAGTAGAAGCCGACTAATTAGAAACTGTGAACTCAATATGGGCTCAGAATTTTCAAAAATTACTGATTACTAGGAGCAAAAAATTCTACTCTGTATCCAGGTTTACTATCGTTTTAGGCTTTACCCACAAATACTGGAATAACTAGATGGGCCACTCAGCACATTTGCGTGTAAGCTACTTCCAGTTCAGTAGTAAGTTAAACAGAAGCAAATATATACCATTTATTTTTAAAGCCAGGGCTCATTTATTGGCTCTTATCCCCCAGCCTTAAACATCTCCAAGCAACGTCTTTTCCACTATACCCCCGCCCCACCCCAAATATTTTTATTGCCTTTCTCGGAATTCCAGCTCAAAGCTGCCATGTACATTTCAGTGGCTAATGTACATTATTGCTGAACCAATTAGCAAGTTGTTTACGCCTGCAAGCTTGGGCTTCTACTCGTAAACAATTATCAGTCATTTCAGTTGCCTTTTTTTATAAAAATAGCTTATGTATTCTTCTTTGCTACTGAACTGAAGTAGAAAGCTGTTTTACTAAGTATAAATGCCTAAGTGGCCCATCTAGTTATTTTAGTTTCTGTGGGCTTGCCTAAATATATTTTGCTTAGTTATTAAATCTAGTTCTCTTCTACTTTTAGATCAGTAGTAAGGAAGAATGTGTAAGCTATTTTATCCGAGTAAAAAGGAAGAAGATTAGAGTGACTTGCAGGCATTGGGTGCAGCCGTAATCTGACGTACATTATTTGCCAAGCGCCACTGAAATATACATGGCAGGCAGCTTTAGGCACCGAGGAAGGCATAAAAATTGGGGTCTACGACGTTTGCCTGCGGGACGTTTGCCAGCCGACGTTTGCCTGCGGGACGTTTGCCAGCCGACATTTGCCAGCCGACGTTTGCCAGCCGACGTTTGCCAGCGGGACGTTTGCCAGCCGAAGTTTGCCTGCCGGACGTTTGCCTGCGGGACGTTTGCCAGCCGACGTTTGCCAGCCGACGTTTGCCAGCCGACATTTGCCAGCCGACATTTGCCAGCCGACATTTGCCAGCCGACATTTGCCAGCCGACGTTTGCCTGCCGGAAGTTTGCCAGCCAAAATTTGCTAGCCAATATAAAGCCAGTCAGTGAAAAATTTGATACTGAAACATTCGCAGTTTAGCGGTTTGACAAAAACCGTTTTTACTCCAACTTTTTGACGGTTATTCGCATATATACAAGTTTGAAAGCAAAATCTATAAATTATGAAATTTATGCAAAATCTATATAAGTTATGCAATTTATATAGATTTACATCTAATATCCAGTTTAACAACGATTTTCTTTGAATGTGAAAATATTGTTTACTTTTGACAATTGTGTATCGTTTTTCCCAGTTTGAGATGTTTGATTTTTGATGTGCGAAAGAAGACGCGCAGATTACAACGGGAATCTCCAGCGATTAAGTTATGAAGCAAACAAAAAGAGCTGCTGAGTGGTAATTCTGGCTCATATATTTCTCAGTTCATTGGGAGATCTAAAAGTAAGCAAATTGATTCCAATGCTGTTGTATTACTACTCAAGTAAGCAAGGAAACCGCGATCTCAACGTACATGTGTAGACGAGTCGAATGCGGTACGTTTTTATAGTAAGCTATATAGCTGAATAGCCAGACAAGCCGCCAGTAGCAAGCTAGTAGAATAGCAAGCGCTAGACACTACGTATGCAAAGCTTAGTCATGCCAAGGACTACTAAAGTAGAAGTACGCAGCACTCGAAATCTATGAAAAATGTTTTGAAGGCCATAGGGAGATAGGAAGTTTTCATCTTTTCAGCACAACAATTGTTATTGCTTTCATACGAGGCAAACCCAATGTTCATCTTTTGATATGTTGTGCCAAAATCGTTGTTAAACTAGATATTAGACGTTAGACTGATGAACTGCATAATTTATATATTTTGCTTTCAAACTTGTATATATGCGAATGACCGTCAAAAAGTTGGAGTGAAAACGGTTTTTGTCAAACCGCTAAACTGCGAATGTTTCAGTATCAAATTTTTCACTGACTGGCTTTATATTGGCTAGCAAATTTTGGCTGGCAAACTTCCGGCAGGCAAACGTCGGCTGGCAAACATCCGGCAGGCAAACGTCCGGCAGGCAAACTTCGGCTGGCAAACGTCCCGCTGGCAAACGTCGGCTGGCAAACGTCGGCTGGCAAATGTCGGCTGGCAAACGTCCCGCAGGCAAACGTCGGCTGGCAAACGTCCGGCAGGCAAACTTCGGCTGGCAAACGTCCCACTGGCAAACGTCGGCTGGCAAACGTCGGCTGGCAAATGTCGGCTGGCAAACGTCCCGCAGGCAAACGTCGGCTGGCAAACGTCCCGCAGGCAAACGTCGCTATCCCAAAAATTGGGGGGGGGGGGGTAGCGGGTGGGTTTTTAGGGTGAAAGGACGCGGTTGGTGGGTTCTGCTGAGGTTGACCTAGAATATAATGCTTCTATTTACCTTACTACTAGACTGAAAGTAGGCTACACGCTAAATTTTGCTGAGTGGCCCATCTAGCTAGTTGCGAGCGCATTATAGTGGTCTGTTGATTACTCACTTGTACTTGTATACAAGTTTTACTATGCTTCATTAGCTGTGAACAGCAGATGCTAATGATCGTTTTTTAAAGATTATTCCAAGTTTCAAATATTTTGCTGTTCTCATGAACTATTTTCGACAGTTTTCTTGTGTGTAATCTCGTAATTTTGTGTGTATTACATGTATGCACTTGGCATCTATCCGTCTGTAAATATCAACTTTTAATTACTAAATTTACACAGGTCTTAATACAGTATTGTATTATAAATTTACTTTAATTGGACTGAATAACTTTAATTCAGTTTACTTTTTTAATTAGACTGTTCATAGAGCCAACTCTGACTGCTCAGAGACCCACTAGCTACTCAGACTGTCCATAGACTCAACTCTGACTGCTCAGAGACCCACTAGCTACTCAGACTGTTCATAGAGCCAACTCTGACTGCTCAGAGACCCACTAGCTACTCAGACTGTTCATAGACTCAACTCTGACTGCTCAGAGACCCACTAGCTACTCAGACTGTTCATAGACTCAACTCTGACTGCTCAGAGACCCACTAGCTACTCAGACTGTTCATAGACTCAACTCTGACTGCTCAGAGACCCACTAGCTACTCAGACTGTTCATAGACTCAACTCTGACTGCTCAGAGACCCACTAGCTACTCAGACTGTCCATAGACTCAACTCTGACTGCTCAGAGACCCACTAGCTACTCAGACTGTTCATAGAGCCAACTCTGACTGCTCAGAGACCCACTAGCTACTCAGACTGTTCATAGACTCAACTCTGACTGCTCAGAGACCCACTAGCTACTCAGACTGTTCATAGACTCAACTCTGACTGCTCAGAGACCCACTAGCTACTCAGACTGTTCATAGACTCAACTCTGACTGCTCAGAGACCCACTAGCTACTCAGACTGTTCATAGACTCAACTCTGACTGCTCAGAGACCCACTAGCTACTCAGACTGTTCATAGACTCAACTCTGACTGCTCAGAGACCCACTAGCTACTCAGACTGTTCATAGACCCAACTCTGACTGCTCAGAGACCCACTAGCTACTCAGACTGTTCATAGACTCAACTCTGACTGCTCAGAGACCCACTAGCTACTCAGACTGTTCAGAGACTCAACTCTGACTGCTCAGAGACCCACTAGCTACTCAGACTGTTCATAGACTCAACTCTGACTGCTCAGAGACCCACTAGCTACTCAGACTGTTCAGAGACTCAACTCTGACTGCTCAGAGACCCACTAGCTACTCAGACTGTTCAGAGACCCAACTCTGACTGCTCAGAGACCCACTAGCTACTCAGACTGTTCATAGACTCAACTCTGACTGCTCAGAGACCCACTAGCTACTCAGACTGTTCAGAGACTCAACTCTGACTGCTCAGAGACACACTAGCTACTCAGACTGTTCATAGACCCAACTCTGACTGCTCAGAGACCCACTAGCTACTCAGACTGTTCATAGACTCAACTCTGACTGCTCAGAGACCCACTAGCTACTCAGACTGTTCAGAGACTCAACTCTGACTGCTCAGAGACACACTAGCTGCTCAGACTGTTCATAGACTCAACTCTGACTGCTCAGAGACACACTAGCTACTCAGACTGTTCAGAGACTCAACTCTGACTCCTCAGAGACCCACTAGCTACTCAGACTGTTCAGAGACTCAACTCTGACTGCTCAGAGACCCACTAGCTACTCAGACTGTTCAGAGACTCAACTCTGACTGCTCAGAGACCCACTAGCTACTCAGACTGTTCAGAGACTCAACTCTGACTGCTCAGAGACCCACTAGCTACTCAGACTGCTCAGAAGCTTCTAAAGTCCTGACAACAGGTTGAATCAGCAATTGCAAATCAAATAAAACAAAATAAGATATCCGCACCACAAAGAAGCTAAAAAAAGAATTCATGTGGTAAATAGCAGGTACATTTAATTGTATGAAAGTTTACATAGCTGTTTAAAAACTCAATCTAAACCAAATTTTATTGAGTATTTTTATGCTGCTCAGTTCACGGTTGCTAACCACTAATTGCGTTTATATAAAGATAAAACTTTCTTACTTGAGTTCCACCAGTTTAGGAAACTTCGCTAACATTCGATAAATAAATAAAGATCAAGTCTGTTACCATGCAGACATACATGTAAGTTTAATTCAACGTTTCAACCGCTCGAATTCCATCCGGTATGGAATGATGAAGCAGCATGAGCCTGTCCGTACTCCATCGGCTGCTGATGCTGCAGCTGGTACGTCCCGGCAGAGTTTGGCGCTAGCCCCACAGCCTCTGAGCACCAGCGGCAATCGCAGCAGTTCACCGCATGAGTTTCTGTCCGCGCTGTACCGTTTGATGCCGTTGAGTTCCAATTCCAGTCTCCGACTCCGGTGGCCTCTGGATGTCGGGTTTGATTTTCGAGTGCTTCAGGAGTTAGAAAAAGACTTTCTATAGGGTGTAGCCTAGTTATTAGAGAGTCGGGCTCACGACTTAAAGGTGGGGAGGTTCGATTCCCGATCCCACTGTAACAATTTTTGTCCCTGAGCAAGACACTCAACTCTGCATTGCTTCAGTTCACCCAGCTGTAAAATGGGTGCCATCATTAGCTGGGGTAATTGAGGGTGTGTGTGGCAACCAAGAAATAGCTGCGGCTGAGCTGTCGGTTGCACATCTCGTAGTTGGTATTTCGGATGGTATTTCGGAATCATAAGCCTTCACCTGAAGGGTTCCCGGTATCAAATTTCATTTTTTCATGCTTCGCGTCGTACTCTACGTTGGGACATAAGGAAGTCATACTGTATGTACTAACGACATTATAAGCTCGAAAAATCACATCGTCGAAACAGGGCTCCGTCACAAGCTCGAAAAATCACATCGTCGAAACAGGGCTCCGTCACAAGCTCAAAAAGTCACATCGTCGAAACAGGGCTCCGTCACAAGCTCAAAAAGTCACATCGTCGAAACAGGGCTCCGTCACAAGCTCGAAAAATCACATCGTCAAAAAGCAGCCACCATCACAAGCTCGAAAAGGCAAGAGCTCTAACCCTAACCCTAACCCGAACCCTTTTCGAGCTTGTGTTGGTGGCTGCTTTTTGACGATGTGATTTTTCGAGCTTGTGATGTGACTCCGTACTAAAAATCGGGTGTTGAATCACTCCAATTCTGCATGCAAAGAACAAATATTTCCTAAATCAGCTTTCATTAGATTAAACCGATTTTCCATTTTTATAGCGACCGTATGGTAGAGAGCTTCAATTGCGTATTTAGGAATATAATGTTCTCATTAGAGAGATTGACAGTTTGAGATCCATCACTTTTCTCACCAAAAGCTCCTGGGGCCATTGAGCTTCTCCAGCAAGTGCCACTGCAGCAGCAGCAGTCGCAGGTGTAACTGCCTGTAGCGGCAGACTCTACTGGAGCCACGGCTAACTCAGCTGTCATTTCCACTTGCTGCTGCTGCTGCTTCTGTATCTTTGGCAAAGATGGCTGAGCCGTCATCATAGTCATTGTCACGCCATTGTCGGTTGAACTGCTCGACTTTTTTTGCTTTGGCGGGCTGGGTGGCGGCTGCTGCTGCGGTGGCGGTGGCGGCGGCGGCGTCGGCTCGAGCTGCTGCACTCCGCACACCCGACGCAGAGACGTCTCCACCCAGTGGCGATGCTCCTCGGGATTTTCTCGCTTCATCTTCGACCTGCATGCAGATTTGACGGTTTTTGCTACTGCAATTTGCATGCGTAACGTATGGTAAACACACTTTATTGACCTATGACATATAAGTCCGTTGAGTTTGCCTTCTAATGGGTAATTCGTGAGAAATATAACTCTACTTATTAGGATTAGGGGTGTCGCCATGGATTTTATGGCGGGGGGGGGACAAAGTAAAAAATTCTTGGCTTTGGCAGGCACTCATTTTGGCGCCGCAGGCGCTATTTTTTGGTTGCCCTGAAGCAAAATTACTGATTTCCAAAACGGGTAACAAGGTGGGGTGGGGGAACAAAGCATTGGCGTGTCCCCCCATAGCTTTTACTGGGGGGGGGGACACGTCCATGACTTTCCCCCCCCCAGGGGCGACGCCCCTGACTAGAACATTCATTTTATCGGGCGCGAGTCTATAAGACCTTTGTGTTCGGTATCCTTATACAAGCGTGCGGACTCGTATATGTAAAAATTTTCAATACCAACCGGTAATTCTGGAACCAGGTCTCAATAATCTTGCAGTCCAGTTCCAATCGCATTGACAGGTCTTGCACGACCGCCTGCGGTGGGTAGCGATTGCAATTGAAGAAGGCGTCGCGAAGCACTCGCTTCTGCTGATGGCTGAAGGTCGTTCGTCGTCGACGTCTTGTTGATCCCGAGGTCGGATCCGGTTGTTGTTGCTGCTGCTGCGGGAAGTTTGCAGTTGTCGAACTGTCTTCCCTTGTGTCAACGCCTGCAAACATCCCTGCAGACAATGGAAAAGACCCGTCGGTACAGCAGTTGTCCAACAGTTGCGGCCATTCCTGCTGCTGCTGCTCCTGTTGCTGGTCCATCGACAAACTGGAGTTTCTAGCTTCGAATTTCAAATAGATTTATTTACTCTACAACCTGTTGAGCCAGTGAAAAGCTCGCGGCGTTTTATACCGAATCGAAAAAGATGGAAAGTTGAGCCAGCTCGTGTGTGTGGCCTTATGGCGCCGGTGCAATAAGCCACTCAGACTCGATCCCGGATCCGAGTGCGTCACACTGACTGTGCGCGCTCATGTCGTGACTCGCTAGTTTGAGCCGGACCGCGTGGAGATGGAGTGAGAGGAAAAAAGTGACTTCTAAATGGACCGCCTTCCGGAGCAGCGAGTTTGGAAGCCACGTGCGCCAGGAGGGAAAGGCCTGATGGCGCAGGATTGATAAGGTATATGTTGCCTCATCAAATAAGCTGCTGGGTGGCCATGCCAGCCTGCAGGTAGGCAGGGCTTTATTCAGTTCGGCGGCATATTTACACTTAAAAAAATCTGTGCGGGGGATTTTGGCTGCGCGATCGGGGAAGGCCGATCCTCTAACTTTCACTTAGCTGGCTACACAAAAAGACATCCCGCGGAGCATTCCATTCTCCCTGCCTGTTGGAATCAATCTGGCTCCACGCCAGTTTCCTTCCTGAATCTCTCCATACCTGGCTGGCGCGTTCGTTTGCTTGATTGGAGTTGAGCTGTTCGCTTTTTTCGAGTAACACGCGATTTTTCGTTGACCGCGTGTGGGTCCGATCCCTGCATTGCCTTCTTAACTTGGGGCAGTACACGCATGTAAGTTCGTAAACAGCCTTCGCAACTTCGAAATATCCCGAGCTTGAAACTTCACATCGTCGAAAAGTCAATCTTTGTTTTGTTTAATTACGACCTTTAAAGTTTTGTTTCTGGCGGCACCTGCACTACTCAGGCTGGGGGCTCAAGCGCGTAGGAATCTGGCCGTTGGGTCGAGCGCGGCTTTTACCCCATCTCCATCAACCCAATCCTTCCCAAACATTTCCTGCTCCTGTTTTAATATAAACCCCCCCTATTGTTCTTAATTTTATTCTTTTGTTCTCTGACCCCCCTAAATGTACGAATTACACTCAGCAACAGTCAAAAGTTCCACCCTCCAAGCAAGATGACTTTTTCTCACTTATTGCGAGAGACGCAACTTACCGGCAAACGCGAAGCTTATTGAAACTTGGGGGTGGCTTGGGACTGCATAACGCATGGTACAAAACAAAAGCCGCCACACCGAGCCGATGCTGTTAGTCAACTGAAAGAACAGCTGCAGCTGCGCACTCTGCGCTGGCCTTCCCGGTCCCCGGACATGAATCATGTCTAGGACTTCCTAAAACGCAGCATTCGAAAAGAGAATCCACCACAGAATGTTGCGGAGCTGCGTCATGCCACTGAAAACGCTTGCCAGCAGCTTCCCCAGGACTTTCTGCGCCGCCTCATCCTGATCCTCATCCTCATCCGCAGTTCTGCGTGCGAGGGGATCCCACACGCGGTACTAAGCATCGCGATTCTAACTGCATATTGCATGCATAAAAACTGTTCTGATTTTGTGCGACTAAACGTTTATTACTGATTCAATCAACTTTCCCTTCCTCGTGGCGGCTTAGTTGCGTAACTGGAGGGTAGAATTGTGAGTGAGAAGTTGTCGCAATAAGTGAGCAAATTTTAATCTCGCTTGGAGGGTGGGTGGAACTTTCGACTGTTGCTGAGTGTATATTTACCAAGACTCCCGCAATTGCGTCATTGGCTACCTGAATGCGTCAATCCTCGTTTTTCTTCAAGGATACGGAGTCATGGCAACACGTGAGCCGTCACGTGACCGACCTTTAGACCCTGGTTAAATTGAAAACTGGGTATTTTTTATCCCATAATGATCTTATCAACCGGAGGATTCATATTTGTTATTGCGCTGCTAATCCCTTATTTTTCTTCATTTCAATCCTAATGACTTCCTTGGCGGTCAAGCATGGGGAAGTTGTCAGGCTGTGAACAGGACTCTTCTCGCACTGCGCACCTGAAAACCATAAAGTTCACACGTTCCCTCATTACTCTTAGTGGTCTAGCAATCTCGTAGCACGTTAGTACCTTCGCCAATCACGGCACAAAGGATCCTCTGTTTAATAGTCTTCTGCTTAGTGTGGTAGACTCCCGGCCCGATTGTATGACGCCTAAGCAGTGTCGCTATCTTGATTTCCGCCTTTTGCGACGCCAATATCACACCGGGGCCAATCTCTCAATCCTGCACAAAGTCCCCAACTGGCGGATACTACGATATCATGACGTGCCACTAGAGACTGTTGCATTCCCAACCGCTAAGTGCTGTATATCACGTGCATCGTGCGCTCTCTCGCACCTGGGCGCCGACTTCAGCTAGAACGGTTCTAGCCTACTGCCAACCAAGGACCACTGTAGTAGAAGGACTCGGCACTCACGAACCACGGAAAAAATTAAAGGCTGATTTTCCGTACGCTTTGTGTCTGTCTGCCTGTGCGCCATATGCGTGCAACCATATTTTTTAATTCTCTGCTACTCGCTTTCTTCACTAAGCCAATAATTATGTAGCCATATTCAAAATTTGTATGCCTTTTGAGGGTTTAATTATGTTTCACAGCATTGTAATAATCGTGTATTGAATGTTATTGCTTAGTACCAACAGGTCCTTGCTGCCAACATGACGTACCACCAGCTGACCTCGAATTCAATAGAAAGTCAATAGCAGAAATCACTAATTCTAATGGAGTGGAAAGCTAGAATCGATTATGGTACTGGCAGCTGGGAAGTTATGAGTGAGCGCGAACACTGTCCAATTTATTAGCCAATAAATTGGCTAATAAAATGGGACGCTTAGAAGGTGATTCAATTTGGAGGTCACGGGACAGCGAAAAATGGCTTAAATACACAAATGGGGCTTCAATTCGCTGGGTGCGTTCCGCTTGGCTATTGAGTAATAAGATGGAGGTTGGAATGGTGACAAAAGAGTGGGTGGACGTAGGGTCATCTGATGAATCATCGGGAGAGAGGCCGCAGGTTGGTATTAGACATGGGCGCACAAGGGAGAAATAAATTTTAAGATTATACAAATTTTAGCAGGGCCACCCAGACCGTTGTCACATCATAAGTTTTAATTTTTAAGTTTTATAGGTTTAAGTTTTAATGCAGGCTTTCTAGATAGGGCTTATTCAGCGCTGAACTAGGCACGTTAAAGGCGAGCTAAAATAATTCAGAGAGATTGAGGGATATAATATAATACATTATTTTTATTTTCTATGTAGCTCGTAAGTTTTGAAGTCCAAACACCGTCGTAGAAAACGGTTAAAACAAAAAACTGCCAGCATGTTTTTATTTGGTAGTATACGGATAAATTACGTCAGTTGCCAATTTCCTCATTGCTAAAGTATTTTAAAGTAAGCTTGAATGATCAACAATGATAAAATACACGACAATCGATATATCGTCGCGGGTCTTTGAAATATATTTACACACCGCTTTATCGTTTGACTAATCTAGATATGTTACCGTAATATGGTATCAGAGTTATCGTAACTAACTGACGAATAATTTTTGCTTAACGTGAGTATGGCATAAAAATCTACATGTACACTTCTATGAACATTCTAACTACACAATAGAAATATTACACGCCAGAGAGTTTCGTAAATTTTTTTTTAATTTTGAGTGCCATAAAATTAGTGACTTGAAATGTTTTTTAAGGAGCAAAATAGGCAAAAAGTCGGATGTTACATGTGTATTTAAAGTTTTGGCAGAATTTTTTATAGCAAAAATCTATTTAGAGCAGATTTATAATGCTCAGTAAAATGAAGTAATTCAGTATTTTATTTGAGAGACTTCATTAGGGTTCATGGTAAATTTTTCGAACTATGTTTATTCATAAGGTTTTTCTGTTGTAAAGAAGCACTGATTAAACAGGATCTCTATTTAGTTTACAAATATGCTTTTAATTAAATTTATTGCAATTCCTTCATCATTTGTCGCAAATGACATAAATAATGACATTGTTTTGATTTATATTTAAGTTACGTTTTACAGTCTGAGGTCAAGGAAAGTACCAGTTACATGTGTTAGTTATAATTTGTCAAAATTTGCTTTAGATGGAAATATTTTTTATGCCAGCATATTAGCTGTTTTCGATTTTATTCATCTAGTTAGAAAAAAAGAAATTTAATTTGTCTTTAATCTTTTACCATAATTTTGTTTTTTATTTCATCTTTCTAAAAATAATTCTGCTTTCTGAATTAAGAAACTTACTTACTATTTCTGTTAGGGGATGGGGGGTATATATTTTTTTCACTTCTGGAAGCACTCAATTATTTTTGCCTGTCTCCCGGATCCCGATCACTTTTTACTCGTCGAACACTCGCTCTTCGACAATTCCCACGCCGAGTTAGTTCACATAGCTTCCAAGTTCTCCGCTTCACTGTCCCGTGCCTCTTTGCTTTTCCAAGCTCTCCCTCCTGCTTTTTTCTTCTGCAGCGACTTTTTCTCCCCACATCCAGCCTGGCTGATAATGAGTTAACCGGACTGCAAAGTCCTTCTAAGGAGAGAGCACACAAAAGCGGGCCTTCCCTTCAACCGCGAGAGTCAGTTTGCCTTTTTCTCTCTTCGACTCGAAGTGCACTGAGCTGAAGGCCCATTTTGTTCTGTCGCAGTCTTCCTCATTCCCGACATTTTTTCTTGAGCCTTCCGTGTCCCCCCCTCGCTCTCTAGCCGATTTTTCCCCTCGCCTGAAGTCCGAAGTCGTCAGGGCAGGGGGTTGAGGGGAATGGAGGGACTTTTTGGAGTTTTCTTGGAATGTAGAGGGTAAGCGAGGGGCGGGGAGAGCGGGGGGGGGAAAGCAGACTCTGGATCGAGAGGCAACTGAAATCTGTGTGAAGCGCTCGGCTCCCAGCGACTTTACCTTCTCCCCTGTCCGTCCCCCTGCTCAGCGCTTAATTTCATTCCGAGAGAGGGAAGGAGAGGGAATGGGAGAGGAGAGTGGGAAAAGTTTTCTCTTCTTATTATTCTGGTTGCTCCACTTGGCTGGTCCTTGTCGCCCTCCTACCCCCCCCCACCATAGCCCCCTGGGTGTTCAACTGGTCCCTACACCGACTCTGTATTTACCCAATAGAGAGAGATTCAGTCTCCTGCCCTGCAACTAGGCAGAAAAATCTTATATAGGGCCAGTGTAATGCCATTATATCGAGAGTAGCGAGGGCACTTTGCTGCTCCAGTCTTGAATATAGCCTCCCAATATATGGCCAAAATCCACCTTTTTAGGGATTTGTCATTCCCCCTTCCCCTGACTCAAGCGCGGGCGTTTTCGGGATCGCGCGGCTTTACTAGCTTTAAAACCCTTCCTTCCAACAGCTCTCTCCCGATCCCTTTTCATCCTCGGTGCGCTCAAGGCTGTGCCGTTTTGACTATAGATTTTACATAGATCTATGATTGTGACTCGGGATCCTGTCCCCGTTTGTCTCTTGTCCTGCTTCTGCTGCTCCCTGCCTCAACCGTCTCTATCAGGGTCTGCTATGCCTGTCTATTGTCGTGGCTTTTTTAAACTATTTTGTCTGTTCAGCTTGAAATATGAAAGTCACCAGTGAGAGAGGGAGAAGGCTGGGGAGTGGAGCAGGCTAGATGATGCTGGGCTTGGGAACAGTGGATAGATTGGGAATCGGGTGGCACGGGTTCCCTTCCTTGCCTCCCAGCCGCACCCCTCCCCCTTGCCGTACCAGCCGCAGCCCGAGTCAGCTCACTGCAGCAGTGGGCCACAAAAATATATTCAAACGGTCTCTCCCCCTATATGTATAGGCTCTGCTCTATCCGGCATCCTCGTGGTTCTTTGGAGCTTTGGAGCAGGCCTTTGGGTGCCTGCATGCGCGCCTGGGGTATGCGGTTGTGTGCGTGTGCGGGAGAATGCGATCGGCAAAAATGGCGACTTGGGAAGCGAGGAAACGAAGGCGCGCAGGGGAGGGGCAAGGGAGGAAGGAAGACGGCTTTGGCCTCCCCTACGCCGCTCGCTTTAGCCTGGGTGGACGCTAATTCCTATCCCACCGCCTGCTCCCTCTCCCCTCAGGCTGCGGGAGTACATTTGTCCCTAAAGCTGCTAGGATTATTATATACGCTTCAGGCTCCACCCGCTCTCTCCCAACCCGGTCCGTGGCCCGCCGCGCAGATGCCTTCCAGTTAGTTTAGTTACTATAGGGTCTGGGCAGGGTGGTACGCGTGAGGGAAGGTGAGGCGAGGAGAGGCTAAGGAGGAAAGAGTGAACAAAACTCAGGCCGCGATCGCTTTGGGATAAAAATCCCCTGTCTCTCTCCTTCCATGCCTGCGTGTCTCGCCAACCCAAAGCCCTAATCCTCGAGATTGCCCAACAACCAATCCAGGCCAAACCTCAGAGCCCCAAAAAAAGCCGACTGCACGCACATGGGGGGGGGGGGTTGCGGCACCCAAACCGCCCAGCCTGCAGGCATCTGTTCCTTCAACCGCATCTCCTTCTATCCGGGAGTGTCGTGGGTAACAGGCTAAAAGAGATTTTTTCGTTTCCACCCTCTCTCCGCTCGCCCCCCCCCCTGCGGCGAATGCCTCCTGATGCCTAGGCACGTTTAAAAATATCGTTTGTTAACCCCCAATACCAATGCATTTCTTGGTGCCCCAAAATGATTATATTAGTGCTTTCTTTCATCTATTTCTAACTACGCACTTTGCAACATATGCAAAAATTGATATCTAACATGGCTTCTCCGTTATTTGATGTCCGCCTTCTTCTAATGAATATCAATATTTACAATATGAGCTGCATCGATTTATATCTGACTGAAGCTGCTTGTTTAAATTGCACTTTCTGACGATTCTGTTAATTGATAAACGCCTTGTGGATAGGCTCTCATACTGTAGGCCTAAATGCTTCAGGGTCTGGCTGAGTGTCTCAGGGGCTGTTGCCCAAATGCTTCAGGGTCTGGCTGCGGCGCTACAATGAGTGCCTGCGGCGCTACAATGAGTGCCTGCGACGCTACAAGGAATACCCGAGGCGCTACAAGGAATACCCGAGGCGCTAAAAGGAATACCCGAGGCGCTACAATGAGTGCATGCGGCGCTAAAATGAGTGCCTGCGGCGCTACAATGAGGGCCTGCGGCGCTACAATGAGTGCCTGCGGCGCTACAATGAGTGCCTGCGACGCTACAAGGAATACCCGAGGCGCTACAAGGAATACCCGAGGCGCTAAAAGGAATACCCGAGGCGCTACAATGAGTGCCTGCGGCGCTAAAATGAGTGCCTGCGGCGCTACAATGAGGGCCTGCGGCGCTACAATGAGTGCCTGCGGCGCTACAATGAGTGCCTGCGGCGCTACAATGAGTGCCTGCGGCGCCAAAATGAGTGCCAAAATTTAGTCATGTACAAGTACATTTTTGAATTCTTGGCTTTGTCCACCCACCATAAAATCCATGGCGACGCCCCTGAACATCGTTACATCTCCGCTGAGCCATCAATCTTTGGCTGGCCTATTCCCATTTCCCCAATCTCTC
>NIVC01003029.1:0-53102 GCA_002269645.1 Macrostomum lignano | reverse complement strand
ATAAGCTATTTTATAAAAATAAAGGCAGCTTAAACGACTTTGATAAGTTTAGAAGCCCAAGCTTGCAGGCGTAAACAACTTGCTAATTGGTTCAGCTCAGCAATAATGTACATTGGCCAGTCCACTGGAATGTACATGGCGGCTTTAGGCTGGAATTCCGAGAAAGGCAATAAAAATTGGGGCGGGGCGGGGGCAGTGTGGAAAGGCGCGGTTGGAGGGTTTAAGCTGGGGTCAGGGCCAATAAATGAGCCTTGGCTTTAAAATACATTAAAATGCTTCCGTTTAACTTGCTACTGAACTGAAAGTAGCTTACACGCAAATGTGCTGAGTAGCCCATCTAGTAATTCTAGTATCGATATCTGTGGTCTAATGCGCAATTCTGCTTAACTTTCAGCACTGAGTTAGTCAAGTCAACAAGCTGTGAGGAAAAAATTGACAACAGCAATGTGAATTTCCTTAATATTTGTCACTTGTCTATGGCCAAACTCCACTGGATGTCTCACTGGAAATAAACGACTTTTTTTCTGAGGGACGCCAACCATAGATCGCTGTTTCTCGTCACTTGTGCGGAAAAAGCCGACATGGGATGCTTAAATTTTGAGTTCAGTAGCTTAAGGACATAGACGCTATTTTTTGAGAATGTGATCGAAATTTTCATGAATTAAAAAATAGCTACTCAACCAAACTAAGAATGATGCATGCACTGCACAGACTACTGACGACATTGAGTTCAGTAGTTATGGTTTTCGCGCTGTCGCGAGTTGCAAATTTTTTCTTATAAGCTTTTATGGCCACATAAATGGTTAACGAGTGGCCCATCATGTGTATATATATATGATCTTGGGGCCAACAAATGAAAGCACGTGACTTGCCCAGAGCAAATTTTCCATCTATTATATTTTCATATATTAATAATAATAGTAATATCTGCAGGACGGTTACTGGCACCCTGGCGTAATGCCTTCAAAGACATCGTCCCACAGCCAGCGCTGACGGCAATTCTGCCCATTCCACTGACTCCTGAGCACAATACAAGGCCGCTAATACTGTACGCAGTCACAGCACTCACACACACGCTCACACAGGGTGTACAGCGGCCATGACTTTCTAATCGTCAGGCATGTACACTCTGCCTTGGGAGCTGAATTTTGAACCAGGGGTCGCGGCGCGAGAGTCGGACGCGTCTATCGCTGAGCTTTATCTTAGCAAAAATAACCACTCTAATCAGGTTAGCCAACCATTAAATTAGACGTTTTTATGCGCACTTCTTTATGAGCAATCAGAATCCGCGCCCTTTACACAGCAGGCCTGCGCTGATAAACGCACATTGGCACGCCGCCAACCATAGGCGGAGCCGCGGCGGTTGCCGTCGACGTGGACGATGGTGCGGAGCCAGAGGCGGCGGTGGCGGCTTTGGCAATGTCGAACACCTCTAGCAGGAGGGGGTCGACCTCGGCCGGATTGACGTGCAGCAGGAGACGGCCGTGACCGCCAGCCAGGTCGTGCAGCTCCTCCATTGCCGACAGAATCCGGGGCAGCAGGCGTCGTGCTTCGGTGAAGCCGCAGCGGCCTTCTAAGTAGTGCTTCAGCAGGCAGATGTATCTGGGTGAATGGGTCAACCCAATTGCCAACATTACACGCACGAGCCTATTAATGGGACTATAAACAGACAGACAGACAGACAGACAGACAGACAGACAGACAGACAGACAGACAGGCAGGCAGACAGACAGACAGACAGACAGTCAGACAGACAGTCAGACAGACAGACAGACAGACAGACAGACAGTCAGACAGACAGACAGACAGACAGACAGACAGACAGACAGACAGACAGTCAGACAGACAGACAGACAGTCAGACAGACAGACAGACAGACAGACAGTCAGACAGACAGACAGACAGTCAGACAGACAGTCAGACAGACAGACAGACAGACAGACAGACAGACAGACAGACAGACAGACAGACAGACAGACAGTCAGACAGACAGACAGACAGACAGACAGACAGACAGACAGACAGACCCCCACGAGTCGCACCTGTCCTGCACATCGGCCACAGCGCTCCGGTCGGTGACGTTAGGCCTATCGGGGGTGAACAGTGCCAGCACCTGCACCAGCGGCACCAGGAACGGGTCCCGCAGCAAGTCTTTAAACAGGCGGCAGAATTTCAAATGATCGTCGTGCAGCTCGGCAAAGCCGGGTATGTCCTTCAGGATGGCGGTTGGCACGTCGCCTTTCGGTGTAACCCAGACGTCGCGTTCCCGATCGTAGTGCACCGCGGAGCGCAGGAACAGCGTCCCGATGACGGCGCCCTTCAACAGAGCAATCTGGCAGGCCTGGCCCAGGCCGATAAAATCTGGCAGCTTCTTAGCGAACAGAATGAGCTTCTTAACTATGAAACAGGACGAGTTCACCAGGGTGTTCAGATTGCGACACCCGGCCGGAGTGGCGTCCTCGGACGTGTCCGAGAAGCTGAGCTCGTACGCCTGGTGCAAGTCGGACACCGCTAGCCACTGTTCGTGCGTGAGAGAGCGGCAGCCACCGGCCGCGTGCAGTGCGGGGTTCAGCACCATCTGCTGCTGCACGGCTGCTGCTGCGGCAGGGCCGGGCGCCGCTGCTGCTGGGGTCGGCATTGGCGACGTCAACGGTTCCTCGGTGGCAGGAATGTGCAGAGAAGGCTGCTGCTGAGGCAGCTGGAGAGGCTGTTGTTGTGGTTGTTGCTGCTGTGGATGCTGCTGCTGCTGTTGCTGCTGCAGTTGCGGCGGCGCCTCTCGTCTCAGTTTCTTACCGCGAACTTCATCAGCGTTAACTAGCTCCGGTCGCATGCCAACCTGTATGCATTTTTGTAGCCGACAATGGGTGCAAAATCGCCTGGTTGCCACGGTAACGGAACAGTTCTGGGTGAACATGCAGGCTGGCACCTGGTGTTTGATTGAGTGTAGCGGCTTCCTTGATATTGCTTCGTGTGAGACCAATGGAAACAGCACGGTTTTAATAACTCAAAGCAATTTTTATTCTACAGAATTCCTGTCCTACAGAACTCCTGTCCTACAGACCTGTCCTACAGACCTGTTCTACAGACCTGTTCTACAGACCTGTCATACAGAACTGTCCTACTGAACTGTCCTACAGCCATGTCCTACAGACATGTCCTACAGACATGTCCTACAGACATGTCCTACAGAACTCCTCTCCTAAAAAACTCCTGTTCTACAGAACTCCTGTCTTACAGAATTTCTATCAAACAAATCTTACAACACTACAATGCTACAGCACCACAATGCTACAGCACCACGTCCTACAGCACCACAATGCTACAGCACCACAATGCTACAGCACCACAATGCTACAGCACCACGTCCTACAGCACCACAATGCTACAGCACCACAATGCTACAGCACCACGTCCTACAGCACCACAATGCTACAGCACCACAATGCTACAGCACCACAATGCTACAGCACCACAATGCTACAGCACCACAGTCCTACAGCACCACAATCTCTCCCAGAAGCATTTGCTCCTGACTTTCAGTTTTGAGGACCCTGCGACCACATTCAACAAATCAAAAACTGACTCACATCCTGCTTGAGCGCATTCCGCCGAAAGAACGCCTTGCAACTTTCGCAGCTGATGGCGTCGAAATTAAAGCCTAACGCTTTGTCGCCGCAGACTCGGCACACTTTAACGTCTTTGCGCCGAACGCCGCTGCAGCCGCCGACGCTGTCAGTCGCGCTGACAGCAGCATGCATCGACTGCGGATTCTCGGTTGTCGAAGGCACCGCAGTCTGGTCGGCCAGCTCTCCAATAAAAGGGGCCGCCGCGGCGGCGCCAACGTCAATGTTTTCGTCGTTGTCTGAGTCGCGCGGCTCCGACTTGCTCAACGACAGAACGGCGGGAGCCGACGCCGTCGGTGCCTCCGCTGCCGACTCTGAATTTGCTGGCGATGATCTATTCAGCATCATCATGGCTGCCGATATTCGTGCAGAAATTCTCTGATATTAGTGGCTTCCTGCGCTGCAAATAAAAAGGTGAAGTTACTGTAAATGCGAGTATGCAGTATGTTAAATATAAAATTCTTTTTTTGAACGTTCTTGTCTGAATTTACAGCCTACACAACACATCAATACAGTACGGGAAGGTAAAAACCGATAGAAACCGGTAAATGACAGGTAAAGATAAGAAGGCCAAGAGAGAGACAGACAGCCAGACAGCCAGATAGAGAAAGACAGACAGACAGACAGACAGACAGACAGCCAGACAGCCAGATAGAGAAAGACAGACACGGAGACAGACACTCAGACAGACAGCCAGACAGCCAGACAGAGAAAGACAGACACAGAGACAGACAGACAGACAGACAGACAGACAGACAGACAGACAGACAGCCAGACAGAGAAAGACAAAAAGACAGAAGGACAGACAGACAGAGAGACAGACAGACAGATGATAAGAGAGATAGCCGTGCGGGTAAAATAGGGGTTTAAACAACATAGTAAACATTAAATGGCCGAAATCAACACATTAGTACTTTGTACAGGACTAATTACTGCGACAGGTAAATATGATAAAAAATGACTTAATTCTACTCGCAAAGACATCGGCATTGCTAATAAATTGCTTATTGAATCAACGATCCGTGTGGCGGAGCGATATGAAATGCTTTGTATCCAATTTCTTTCTGCTATCTCTTGCAATACTACTTATAATTTATCAAGTAATATCGAACGAACAAAATAGAAAAATAGAGCATCCAGAATGGGCAAAACGAAGGACTTGGGCGTACACATTCAGTACATAATGCGCGTATGTGACATACAGTTTTGCAAATGAATCAAATGTACTAATTTAGTTACTAAAATATGAAAATTGGCAGTACAAAAGTAAGCCACCATCCAAATCAGGGTGATTATTTGTCTGGATCAAGAGGTTTTTAAGGGATTATGCAGACGGGAAAAAGGGGAGGGGATGGAGGGAGGGGGATAGACAGAGGAAGGGATAGGCAGGAGACAGGAGGGGATAGACAGGGGGGATAGACAGGGAAGAGGATAGACAGGAGGCGATAGGCAGGTGAGGGGATAGACAGGGGAGGGGATAGACAGGGGAGGGGATAGACAGGAGAGGGGTAGACAGGAGAGGGGATAGACAGGAGAGGGGATAGACAGGAGGGGATAGACAGTAGGGATAGACAGGGAAGAGGATAGACAGGAGGCGATAGGCAGGGGAGGGGATAGACAGGGGAGAGGATAGACAGGGGAGGGATAGACAGGGGAGGGGATAGACAGGAGAGGGGATAGACAGGAGAGGGGAAAGACAGGGGAGAGGATAGACAGGGGAGGGATAGACAGGAGAGGGGATAGACAGGAGAGGGATAGACAGGGGAGGGGATAGACAGGAGAGGGGATAGACAGGAGGGGATAGGCAGGGGAGGGATAGACAGGAGGGGATAGGCAAGGGAGGGGATAGACAGGAGGGATAGACAGGGGAGAGGATAGACAGGAGGGGATAGGCAAGGGAGGGGATAGACAGGAAGGGATAGGCAGGGGAGGGGATAGACGGAGAGAAGGAAGCAAGAGGAGTAAAGGGGCCGGGCCGGGACAAACAGACGAGAGGGAAGACAGAGAAAGGGAAGAATATAATGATTACTAATTAGCACTATAAAAAACTTATTGGCCGTCCAGCCGGTCGCCATGGCAATCAGTAGCAGACGCGGGTTCAGATAGATGGAACAAGCTGCTCATAGAATAGCATGTAGACGTCGTGCAGAGCCAGCACGGCGGATTCGCTAACTGGCAGCACCGAATCGTCGGAGATGCACCACCAGCGCCGGGTTGGCCGGTGCCACCGGTAGGCCAGGTAGTGCCCCTCGCTGGTGTCATCTCCGTAGTGAACAATGACGGCCACGAGACGGTAGAGCTTGTTAGCAAGCGGAATAGACTGTCGATGCGATTCGACGATCGACGTAAAGTCGTCGACGTCGCCAGACGATGGACTTTCAGTGTCCACCGGCGAAGGCAGCGGCGAGGCGGGCATGAGCTGGCGCAGGTCCAGCAGTAGCGGATAGGCTACGCTGGCGCCAGACTTCACCGGGCAGCCGTGAGCGGCGCTCCAGGCGGCGCGCTGGAGGTGCAGCACCAGGGTTGCCGGGGCTCTGTTAGGCGGACGGAAGAGCGGAAAGTCCATTGAGACATGTACACTGAGTTATTTCTAAACCTTCACGATTAAGATGAGTTGTTGCTATGCCGTATTCCTAGTATTGTGCCTGATGTGACCGTTGCTAAGCTCTATCCCAAGTATCAAGAAGAGGTCGTTGCTAAGGACTCTTCCAAAACACTAGAGTCCGTTGCTAAGGACTCTTCCCAATAAATAGAGGTCGTTGCTAATAACCCTGTCGTTGCTAAGGTCTCTTCCCAATCAAAAGCGGCTGTTGCTAATAACACTATTCCGTTGCTAAGGACTCTTCCAAAACACTAAAAAGGCCGTTGCTAAGGACACTTCCCAAACAATAAAAAGGCCGTTGCTAAGGACTCTTACAAAAGCTAAAAAGGCCGTTGCTAAGGACACTTCCCAAACAATAAAAAGGCCGTTGCTAAGGACACTTCCCAAACAATAAAAAGGCCGTTGCTAAGGACACTTCCAAAATACTAAAAAGGCCTTGTTACCAAGCCAGAACTCTCAGTAGTATAAAAAGAAACCTTTGCTAAGGCCTGTATCGAAGGAAAACCTACTGGTTAAAAATTCAAATCGAACACAAACCTGGCTAATCGAGTAGTTTTACTCAGAGTCACCGTTCGATCATCATCCGGTTGGCAGCAGCGATCGCATCGGGCTCGACGAATTAATTCGACTCGAAATGCCCGCAACAGCAGCTGCTGCAAAGGCACCGGGCCGCTGCCATTGGACAGCAGGACGTCGCCGCGAGTTGGCAGACAAAGGCTAACGCAGTGCTGAACCTCCAGCCTAGCGGGGGAGCGGACGCCGCAGTCCAGGCATTTTACCCGGGTCTGGGTTAGACCGCAGCGGACCCACGAGCGCTGCTCTGGCGGAGAGCGAAGCGAAACTATTGCCGAACTTGGTTCTGGCTGATGGTTGACCTCAATAACCTCCGGTGTAACGCTGCGGGAATTGACGATTGAATTGATAATTGACTGCCTCAAACTCTAATTTACGGATCTGACAGTCCCAAATCTGGCAGGTTCAGGATCTGACATCCTCGGATCTGACATCCTCGGATCTGACATCCTCGGATCTGACATCCTCGGATCTGACATCCTCGGATCTGACATCCTCGGATCTGACATCCTCGGATCTGACATCCTCGGATCTGACATCCTCGGATCTGACATCCTCGGATCTGACGGTTCAGAATCTGTCAGTCCCTGGTTCTGAAAGTCCCTGGTTCTGACAGTCCCTAGTTCTGACAGTCCCTGGTTCTGACAGTCCCTGGTTCTGACAGTCCCTAGTTCTGACAGTCCTTGGTTCTTACAGCCGTGAATATTATCTGCTGCCGGCTGGACGCGTGTTTCGTGTCTAGCAAGAAAATTCTCAGAAATATTTATATAGGTTTACACTTGAGCCACATCAATGATTGGCAGCGTCTCAAATTGTTTAAAGAGGAAAGTTTTGGAGCCCTGTTAACTGACAGTCCAATTTGAAGAGGCTAATTTGCCTCCATTGAATGACATATATTAAGATGAGAAGCTAATAACCTGAAACACCTGCTTTAACTTGTTTTGTCTTCGCTGCGAACTATACATCTGCAAGTGCTTAATTGTGTCAATTCAAATTGAAACTTTGTTACAAACTGTCTGTCTGCAAAGATGTTTCTATTGATATCATCCATTGATTTTGTTAGATAGATAGATGGGTAGATAGATAGATAGATAGATAGATAGATAGATAGATAGATAGATAGATAGATAGATAGATAGATAGATAGATAGATAGATAGATAGATAGATAGATAGATAGATAGATGGATAGATAGATAGATAGATAGATAGATAGATAGATAGATAGATAGATAGATATAGATAGATAGATAGATAGATAGATAGATAGATAGATAATGCGAAATAAAACCACACACACAGTTGAAGCAAATTCACAATTTCTTTAATTCTAAGAAAAGAATCAAATTTTCGACCCAACCGGGTCTTCGTCAGGGTATATTGTAAATAAAAAAGATAGATAGATAGATAGACAGATAGATAGACAGATAGATAGATAGATAGATAGATAGATAGATAGATAGATAGATAGATAGATAGATAGATAGATAGATAGATAGATAGATAGATAGATAGATAGATAGATAGATAGACAGATAGATAGACAGATGGACAGACAGATAGATAGATAGATAGATAGACAGATGGACAGACAGATGGATAGCTCACCAGTCCGGCCCCCCAGCCGATGCCGTAGTGAGGCTCGGCTGTCTGCGCAGTCGCTCAGCCTGCAGCAGCTCCTCGTTGACCGCCTGCAGCAGGGTTGCCAGCAGCTCGTGTGCGTCCTGCTGCCCGGCCGTCCGGTCCCATTCGCGGTCACGAAGCGCATTCAACAATTCTAGAGCGTCGACTTCGCCCGAAGCCTGTCTAGTCTCACCGTCGCCATCACCCTCACCTCTGCCTTCGCCGCGCAATCCAGCCAGCAAGCGATTCAGCTGAACCGAGAGCGACAACCCCGCAGTAGCCGAAGGATTGTCGGCCTCGACGTCGGCTGCCCAGGCGACCCGGCTGGCCAAGTCGGCGCAGAAAGCGTCGCAGCTGGACAGGGCCTGCGCCAGACACAGCAATAGCATAAGAGTTCTATCAATAAATACATATGGTTTCAAAACTTTTGCAAACCTCTAGCTCGTATTCAATATTCATTCCTATTGAATGGACAACAGACGCGGGTGTCGCAGACTAGACATCCATGCATGTATGTATGTGTCTTGTTATTGTTGCTGTTGTTATTAGTGGTGGTGGTGATTGTGGTGGTGCTGGTGTTGTTGTTAGTGGTGGTAGAGGTGGTGGTGGTGATGGTGATTGTGGAGGAGGAGGTGATGGTAGTTTTGTTATTGTTGTTGTTGATATTGTGCTGTTGGTGTTGTTATTGTTGCTGTTGTTGTTGCTGCTGCTGCTGTTGTTGTTGTTGTTGTTGGTGGTGGTGTGGTGGTGTTGTTGTTGTTGTTGTTGTTGCTGCTGTTGTTGTTGTTGGTCGTGGTGGTGGTGTGGTGTGGTGTTTCTGTTGTTGTTGTTGCTGCTGTTGTTGTTGTTGTTGGTGGTGGTGGTGTGGTGGTGGTGTTGTTGTTGTTGTTGCTGCTGCTGTTGTTGTTGTTGGTGGTGGTGGTGGTGTGGTGGTGTTGCTGTTGTTGTTGTTGCTGCTGTTGTTGTTGTTGTTGTTGCTGCTGCTGTTGTTGTTGTTGGTGGTGGTGGTGTGGTGGTGGTGTTGTTGTTGTTGTTGCTGCTGCTGTTGTTGTTGTTGGTGGTGGTGGTGGTGTGGTGGTGTTGCTGTTGTTGTTGTTGCTGCTGCTGTTGTTGTTGTTGGTGGTGGTGGTGTGGTGGTGTTGCTGTTGTTGTTGCTGCTGCTGTTGTTGTTGGTGGTGGTGGTGGTGTGGTGGTGGTGTTGTTGTTGTTGTTGTTGCTGTTGTTGTTGTTGTTGTTGGTGGTGGTGTGGTGGTGGTGTTGTTGTTGTTGTTGTTGCTGCTGTTGTTGTTGTTGGTGGTGGTGGTGGTGTGGCCGGTGTTGTTGTTGTGCTGCTGGTGCTGTTATTGTTGCTGTTGTTGTTTCTGTTGTTGTTGATGTTGGTGGTGGTGGTGGTGATGATGATTTTGTTGTTGTTAGGTGGTGCTGCTGCTGTTTGTTGTTTTTGTTTTTGGTGGTACTGGTTGTGTTTTTGTTGTTGCTGTTATGTAACTGAACTCAGCAAATACAAATCTGAATTCCAGCTACATATTGCATAGCGCACCTGCAGCAGGCAGTTAGCATAGCAGGAATTGCCATAATTAACTAGCCCAGGCGGCGCCCGACGAACCCGCCGGCGCCAGCGCCAGCCACCGGCGCCAATGCGCAACCAATTGGCCAACAATGGCCAAAGAATATACAGCAATGTTAAACCGACGCCACTCATTATGAGTAACCGAGCTGGCATGACGCCCGGGCCAACCAGGGCGCGCCTAGCTGGGCTGTGGACAGAGCGCACCAGCAGTGGCTGAAGTTATTTGTTAGTAATATTCTCCATTAAATATTTGTTCCTTATATTTGCAGACTCATAAGTATTCAAACAAAAAAACTATGACAATGGAATCTGCGCGCTATCACAAACCCTAAAAGTCAAATTCTCTAAAAGCAACCTACATCATAGACTCTTAAATATCATAACCCCTAAATATCACATTCTCTAAAATCTTACAAGACACATCACAATCCCTAAATATCACATTCTCTAACATCTTATAAGACACATCACAATCCCTAAATATCACATTCTCTAACATCTTACAAGACACATCACAATCCCTAAATATCACATTCTCTAAAATCTTATAAGACACATCACAATCCCTAAATATCACATTCTCTAAAATCTTACAAGACACATCACAATCCCTAAATATCACATTCTCTAACATCTTATAAGACACATCACAATCCCTAAATATCACATTCTCTAACATCTTACAAGACACATCACAATCCCTAAATATCACATTCTCTAAAATCTTATAAGACACATCACAATCCCTAAATATCACATTCTCTAACATCTTACAAGACACATCACAATCCCTAAATATCACATTCTCTAAAATCTTGTAAGACACATCACAATCCCTAAATATCACATTCTCTAACATCTTACAAGACACATCACAATCCCTAAATATCACATTCTCTAAAATCTTATAAGACACATCACAATCCCTAAATATCACATTCTCTAACATCTTACAAGACACATCACAATCCCTAAATATCACATTCTCTAAAACCTGACAGGACACATGACAAAATTTTTATTATGTTTTACTAGAAGCTTTTATGTAGCCCAAAAGCGAGCATACTGGGGTATAGTAGACCCCCTTTTTAAGGAGTAGCAAAACCCTTGCTGTGGGGGTACCCTTGACAAGGTAGCACCCAGCGTCTTTCTAGTAATTCTCTTTAAAAAACTTGTCTGCTCCAATAGTTTTGGCAGCTCAAGCGACTTCTATATGAGTTATGCAGTTTTATTTATAGGATTGTCTCATATTTCAGTTACTTGACCATTTTAAAAAAGATACAAAATTTGTAAAGACATTAAGCTATCACACCAAAAGCATTGAAATGATATTATGCAGTTCTCCATCTATATAATAAAAAATTGGGAGTGCATATCCAGTGAATATATTATGCACAAACTTCATGATGTCATATCAGTAAGTTTAACCCTCAAATGGTTTTTGGGGTCCATTGGACCCCAGAGGCAAATTAGAAACCATTTGCAGGGGGCATGTGTACAATAGCAGGCCAATATTTTTGGAGAATTACTTTTTCTATGGCTTTTCTATGCCCATAGAAACTCAATTGTGTGACAGGTTTAATATCTTGAATAATTGGACTTATTCGGTTGAATGAATTCTGGGGTCCAAGGGACCCCAGACAAGCAAGCCCATAATATTGTTGTGATATCTATGGTTGATGCCCAGTCATATAAATATGATTCCACAAAGCAACTCTCACGACTATTTTATGTCTGCTGCCTACCGCAACTGACTTGTGTGTTCTAACGGCAATCAGCTTCAGTTGATAAGTTCAACTATCGCGTACAACTCTGGCAACTTTGTCAATCCGCCACTGAAAGCGCTGCCGACACTGATGGCGAGATCCACGCGGGAAGCCAAATCGTGTGCACTCGAGAGGATTCTCGGCAGAGAGATGAACATGCCAGATGCGCAGATTGACCTTGAGGAGTCTGATAAAGAAGAACATCTGTCTGACATTGAGGAGGCGGAGCTAGAAGTGGCCCTTTCTGACGCCTCCGATGGCTCATCAAGCAGCTGTTCTAGGCCGGAGTCGCCCGAGCCCGCGGCTCAGGCTGAAGCAGTTGGTCATCGCTACGTGAGTCCAAGTGGCCAGGCTTGGAGCACAAATCCTCCTGCAAGATGTGGACAGCGGCCAGCAGGTAACATTCTGCGTCTCCGGCCTGGCATCACACAGTTTGCTACAGCAAGGCTTCACGACGAGGAGTCAGCATTCAAACTCCTGTTTGACGCAGACATGGTCGACACAATTGTTGTGGAGACGAATCGAGAGGCCACAAGAGTTCTCGGCCAGGCCTGGTTGCCGACAACCAGAGTGGAAATGTATGGCTACATCGGCCTCTGCTTCCTCCGTGGCGTCTTCAAGGGCAACATGGAGAGCATCGAGGAGCTCTGGAGCGCAGACTGTGGCCGAAAGATCTTTGCCGAGACGATGAGTCTTTCTCGCTTCAAGAGTCTTCTCCGATTTCTTCGGTTCGACAATCGAGAAACGAGAGCAGCCAGGCTGCAGAGGGACAAGCTTGCAGCAGTTCGCCTCCTGCTCGATGGATTAGTGAGCAATTCGCAGCGAAGCTACGTGCCTTCCGGAGCAGTGACAGTCGATGAGCAACTGTTTCCCTACCGTGGCCGCTGCCGCTACATCCAGTACATGCCGATGAAGCCGGCAAAGTACGGACTCAAATTCTGGTGCCTCAATGATGCAGCCAATGCTTACTGCTGGAACCTGCAGATGTACGTTGGGCGTGAGGAGGACCGGGAGGTGAGTCTTGGTGAGCATGTTGTGCTGAGGTTGGCTGAAGGCCTTCGAGGATCAGGAATGGGAATCACGGTGGACAACTTCTTCTGTTCACTGAGCCTGGCAAGAAGACTTCAGCGCTGGAATCTGACGCTACTCGGTAGCATGAGGTCACATCGCCGAGAGGTACCTCTGCAGATGAGAAGTTGCCGAAACAGGCAGCTTCACTCTACCGAGTTTGTTTACACCGAGGAGGACAAGATTCAGCTGGCTGCCTACAAGGCCAAGCCGAACAAGCTTGTGCTGATTTTGTCCTCTCAGCACAGCAGCCCTGCTGTCTCGGCGCATCCGGCCCAGAAGCCCCAAGTCATTCTGGACTACAACGCCACGAAGGGTGGCACTGATCTCATGGATCAGATGACATCCTGCTACTCAACGAAGTACAAGTCCAGGCGATGGCACGTTCCGGTGTTCTGTAATCTTCTGAACATCGCTGGCCTGAACTCCTTCCTGCTGCACCAGACTGTTTTTCCGAACAGATTCGCGAATGCTCCGCATCGACGCCGACTGTATCTGGTAGCGCTTGGCAGGGCCTTGACACAGCCACTGAGATACCAGGTAGAAGCTGGGAGGAACCCACCTGCTACAGTACCTGTACATGGAGTGCAGAGGGGCAGGTGTCACATGTGCGGCCGCTCAAAGGACCGCAAGACGCGAACTCGCTGCACACACTGCGACAGGTTCTGCTGTGCCGAGCATCTGCAGGAAATCTGCCTGGCCTGCACGGGCGATATGCCTGAGTGACTTGCTGTACGAGCATCATTTCTGCTATTTCAAAGTTATTACAATTCAGAACTTGCTACAAAATTGCCTTTAACACTTGAGCAAGATGAGCTGATAGCATAACTGGCTATAATACAACATATACATACCATATATACATATTACATACTTATAATAAGTAATCTCAAAAATTTAATCTCAAATCTCAAAATCTAAATTTTCCATAACTTATCATAAGCACAGAGCTATGTGCAAGTTCTGATTGTACACTTTTTGCAGCTTCTTTTAATTGCTCAGCATCATGAATTTGTACTTACATGTAAATATGACTATCGCCTAATTTTCATGTAACTGTCATCTGTGTGCAAACACCTGTTCTGTGCTTTGCAAACACCTGTACTTAATAAAGTCAAATAATAATTAATATTAAAATTAATAGTCAAATAAACTACACAAATAATCTGTTGTGCTCAGCATCAGATTCTGAATGGGGTCCATTGGACCCCAGAAAAAAGAAACAGACTATTTTTTCTTTAACTGTTTGAGGGTTAAAGCTGTTTATAATGTCTTACTAAACAAGCCCTTTTGCTATAATTTTAATGTTATTTTGCTTCGACGAAATAAAATGATTTTCTACCTAATACACCCATGCTAATATTCCGAATGTTGCAATTATTAATGCACATTTGATGAATAATAATGTGACTTTCTTTTTATAATAAATGCTGTTTTACAGTGTGTATACAAGTAGCAAAATGGAATGCATTATACACTTTTGCCATCAATGATCCCTCTAGATAGATAGATAGATGGATCATTGATAGATAGACGGATGGATGAATAGATGGATAGATAGATAGATAGATAGATAGATAGATAGATAGATAGATAGATAGATAGATAGATAGATAGATAGATAGATAGATAGATAGATAGATAGATAGATAGATAGATAGATAGACGTAAAACAAACCACACACAAAGTGGAAGCTACTTCACACTTAAACTAGAAAATGACCAATATTTCAGCTAGAACGAGGCTTTCTTCAGGGTCTAATATATTTCTTTGATAAACGAGCAAAGTAAAGTCAAATTATTCGTTTTACCTTAGTATATAATCAGACAACAAATGACAGATGTTCTATGTATGCACTCTATGACTGAGTTACAAAATACAATGGCTTTTGTGCATTTGGCCTGCTTTTCATCTAGAATTCCTCCTGTACTGCCTACAATAGGACAATTGTCTGGTTTTAATCTGGATATTTTTCCAGTTATCCTCCAGTATTTCTCGGGTAGCAAACTGGAGATATTTTTGGATATATGTTGGATTCAATTCCAGATGAAACTGGAGACATGAAACGTGTTTGTCTGGTTTGTAGACAAAACTTTCAGCTTTTCTCCAGTTTTCAAATGACATTACACTCACAGATGAAAACCAGAATTGCAGCCAGATGAATTGCCAGAGGACAAGGCCAAAATTTGCCAGGCGGGAATACAGATGCTAAATACTCCAGCGGTGCGCAACAACCTTTAGGCAGTTGCAAGAAGGCAAGAGTTTGCCATTGGCTCACAAGCATTTGGACCAAATTGATGCTTGTTGGACCAAATCAAATGCCACTGCGCCAGCCTTGCTACCATAGACAAAAGTTCTGTTACATTGGCAAATGTATCTTGGATTAAATTCAATGTGCATAAGCCCAAATAAGCTATATTAGGAATAGAATCCAAGTTTCACTATGCAGCTCCATTTAATTTCTATGACACATTTAGTTTTTGTATATTATATAATTTTATGAATTGAAGTTTATGTTGTGTTTTGGCTATGTTTGTGGTTAGGTATTGGCTATTAGTGTTAGATTAACTTGAATTTGAGAATTGGATAGTTTTTTACTTAGACTAATAGTTTCTTATTATTACTTATATATTAGACCTGGCTTGACTAAAGTATGTCCTAGTGCTGAGTTTCTTAGAAGTCAGATACTTTATGGCATCTAGGGTCCAAAATTTGATACCAATAATAGATGCATCAAACCCTAAAAAGGTTTTGATATCTAGTTTTTAGACCCAGAATGTCCTATGAAATTGTTTTTTTTGATGCCAGGATGTCAAATAAAAAATATGGCATCTGAAAATAGTGTTTTTGGGCTAAAAGTGATTATGCCTAAAATGAATGAATAGTCTTAGTGTGCCCTAAAGACAAAACTTTTTCTATTACTTCATTCATTCCTAGTTATAAATTATTTTATTAGCAACAATTTGCAATTCTTGAGCCAATTTGATATAGAATTCAATTCTCTTTAATTAATTATACATTGGTAGAATCCTATTTTTAGCTTATTTGACCTTTTATACATACATGCGCAACCTTGGGAATCACTCGGCCGTTTCTATTGGCAACACACACATGTAAGTCGCTATTGGCTGAGAGCAGTCACGTGACTACTATTCTGTCCAATAGCGACTTACGTGTGTGTGTGTTGCCGATAGAAACGGCCGAGTGAATCCCTAGGTTGCGCCCAAGCATGCTTTTATATTTAATTTATACATTTTGCAAACACAGGTATGATAAAGGTAAAAAAATTATCTTATGTCCATTTTTTTCAAATACCCCATTGGCAATTGTAATTGTTTTTTGCAAATTATCAAGTACTCTTTACTTATTAGAAATGAAACAAGTAGCCTAATTCTAAAAAGAAATCTTTTTTCACCTTGTAGCAGTCATCAAGTACTATAGCTTAGTAATAAAAGCTTTCCAGTATTTTCTGTCTTTTAACATTTTTGGTAATTAGTTCAATTTTTCAGAAAAACTTAAAAAAATAAAATGTCATGCTAGTAGGCAGGATACTATTACTTGTAGATCAAATTTTGTCCTGTCATTTCCAATTTTGTCTAAATTTGTTTAAATCCTAATTTGCTCCCACTCTCCCCACTGTTTTGTAGATCACCTTGCCATATGTATAGCCATAGACATCTTGATTTGCATTGACAATGGCCTTCCAATTTGTTGAAAGCCAATGAGGCTCTAGATTACTCCTTTATAAGTGGCATCTGTTTATAGGCAACCATAAGTACAATGGCAAAGAATACTTCAAATGTTGCACTATGACTTGCAATGCCAATGTAGTGCTTAATGGCAACATTCTGAGCACTAATATTATCTACAACCATGCTCCTCAGAGTGAAGAACAGCTTTGAGTCCTCACATTGAAGTAAGAGCTCAGTAAGGCTATTGTGAATCAGCCATCCAAGCATCTTTGAACTGTGTTTGACCTTGTATTAAGCAGGGATCCAGCACGAGATACTATGGCTTTCCCACAGGTTGAGCAGAACACACTATGCTAGATGCACCATTCAGCCCAGAATTTCTAATTCTATTAAAGTTGCTAACCAGATGCTGAATGGTGACAACACTTTGCAATACTATGACGCTGACAGTGTACCTAGCAAGGTGTACCAAGGCAGCATGCAAGCCAATGGACAGGTAGCAATCTTTTTTGCCAATCTTATCCTGCTACATAAACTGGAAAGTGCTGACTAAGTTTTTGCTAATGGAACTTTTTATGTGACACCAAGGCTTTTTTATCAACTTTTTACCATTGGCATCACCAAATGTAGCTACTTCTTTCCATTTTTTGCACAATTAATAGGGAAATTGAAAGATACCTATTATATGGTGTGGACAAAGCTCAACAACATCTGATTATGCTTCTAGCCTGCCAGCCTAATGGCTGATTTGGAATTAGCTATTTACAAGACCTCCTTAGAGTTTCATCAGGAAGCTAGCATCCATGGCTACTAGTTCCAAGTTGCTAAGGCTATCCTGGTTATTGGCTAAGCTGAAGAAACTGGGTCTCTGGTCAGATGTTTCTCACCATGCTGAAATCCCAAACTACTCTTGGCTTCTAACATGTCTTCCTCTGCTGCTAGCAGCAATGATTGCTCCAGTCCACGCAATTTTGCACCCAAATAATGTATCTTCAACACCTCCATTTTGGCACAGAAGCTACAGCAGCTGAACTGTACTCACAAGTATGTCTAGATATTCTAGCTATAGAAGATAGGCATAGATGTAATCTGTGTACAATTGCAATGAAAGGACAAATAGCAAGCAGGAATTGTACCATAACTGCTGGAGGACATTTGTTAAGAGTGCACATCCCAACCTCTAGGCTTCATTGTCAACCTATACCTATTGCCCACTCATAGCATGTGCTCAACCTACTTTGCCAACGTGTCAAGGCTGCTGCTTGGCCAGGTGATCTGTCGAATGCAAAAGGTGCCATCTGTCATAAAGAATATTGGAATATGTTGGGTGAACAAACTGCTAAGGAGTAAGCAAATCATCCCCATCAATGTGTTGCATAGACTGGCTCAAGTGGCAATCCCTGATGATAATCAGCCGGAAATTGATCACTAGTTTGATAGTGATCAGTTGGATGGTGACTAGCTAGATGGTGACCACCAGCTTGAGGGTGACCAGCCAGGCCCTAGCAGCAGCAGTTCTGGCTCTGTTGCCGATATGCCAGGCCCTAATTGACCAGAACCTAGCTGCAACCTGCAAGGCATTGGAGACGGCAATAATGGCACTGCTCTATAGACTAGTCATAGCTGCCCTATTTGTCTAGAGTGTCTTGCTACTGCTGCTTCTATAAAGCTGATTTGCCCCTGTGGTCATCTGATTTGCAGTAACTGTGCTAACAGAATTGAAGTTCAGGGGTTCCAATGCATTATTTGTTGAGGTGTCTATGTGATGTTTTGTCCTTTTTCTGTAATGTAGCTATTTTGCTTGTCTCTCTTTTCACTAAGGAGAAATGATTTGGGGACAGTGTTGCCATTTGGTATTGATTGTAAAGTTTCCTCTGCAAGAAAAAATTTATTCCAAAATTTCTTGCTTTAAAAATGGATGTTTTGGGGCTTTTTTATTAGCTTAGCAATCTATTTGGCAGTCTTTGCCTGAATATTTCCTGATTTTTTCCTTAAAAAGTTCTAATTCATTTGAGATAATGTGTTAAAAACTTGTGGCATAGCACTTGCAACTAACCTATTTTTAGAATTTTGGTAGGATTATATTTCATATAAATTATATTTTAATGATGGATACAAATACATTTAAGGTTTTTGAACTTCAGACTATTTTAGTCTAGCCTAAGAAAGAGTTAAGTACATACAATTACAATATTGACTAAATAGCCTTATTGAATTTAAGCCTAATTGAGCATTTTAAAAAGTACAATGGCAGATTTTATTACAAGATTTTGTGGAAGATTGAAAATTTCAACAAGGATAGACAAGAAACCTACAATTATGAGAAGAATATAAAACTTTAAAATAGAAATAAAAATATGAAATGAAACTTATAAATTAAATTGCTTGAATATTAAATGGCCTTGCCTAAATCTAGGCAGGAAAGGATGGGTAGCTGTCTGGGATGGTGTCTAGTGTGACAGTCTCACATGTTTACAAAGTTACACAAAGTTACTTTTGCTTCTTAGCACTGGCAGCAAGACCCTTGCGCAGCTGTTGAATGCTTTTTGTTGCTTCTTGATATGCCTGCAGCATAGCAGTGGCAGCAGCCTCTTGCTTACTCAGTTCTTTTTCTTCTGCTGCTGCTCTTCGGCCTTCCATTTCTCTGCTTGTAGGCATTGATGCTAGGCCTCCTCTAATTCTCACCTCTTCTGAATATTTGCCTCTGCTTCTAAAGCATGCCATTTGCATTCTCTTTGACTATAATGTTGGGATGCAGTTCATGCAACAACAATAAGTGATTTGCTAAAATTGAAGCCATAGCTTAAGCTTTATTGCTGATTTGATGTTGTACTTTACTTGCAAGGCTGCTCTGATCATATCACCTGACAGGCAATTGCGCTTATTTGTCAGGATGTTTACCAAGTCTAAGAATGCTTGTTTACTATCACTGTTACTGGGTGGTAGAGCTAGGCATGCTAAAGCAAGCCTACTAAATAGTGGGAAGTATTAGGCACCTGTTTTATCTACAATCTAAGACTTTAGCCTAGATTTCAATATATTTCCTTTCATTCCTAAGTCCAATTAGTTTGCAATTATTCATGTAATTTGTATAATATTTTATATGAAAACAAGAATGCTATATCTAGGGACTCCAGTGAGATCTTGAAATTTTATATTTCTATAATTTTTATTTTTTAGCTAGATAGATCTAAGTGACAGAAGTCTAAAATGGCCTCATTTGTTAAATTTGGTTGATGAATAAAAAAGTTATTCTATTTTTTATTAAAGAAATATTTTGGGTTTCTTTATGGGAAATTTACATTAGGACTATGATCCTTTTGACCAAAAAACTGATTTACGAGGGGTGTCCAAAAAGTAGTGGGACTTTTCAACATAGTTCATAGCTAGAGTCAGATACATAAATGACATTGACAAAATGGCTTTATCTATCTTTGCAATACATTTTGAATAATGTTAATATCTATTGGCATTCAAAAGTTATGGGCAATTTAGTGCAGTCCCCATGGAATAACTTACAGAAAATGTTTTTGTCTTTGCACAGCTTCACTTTTTACTTTTGATGCACCATGTTTACGCAATGATGCCTACAGATATAGTAACGCATGTCTATGGGCTGAACACCAAAACTATGAACATATGCAGCATCATTAAAGCCAGCTGATACTAAGCTTTACATGGATGGCACAGCTAAGCCAGACATCTTGTCAACTTGCACTTCTGAAGCAACAAAGTTTGTGCCAACATGTTGGACATCCACTCAAAAAAGGGGTAGTACTATGCCATTTTTACTCTATGGAGCCTTGGACACAATGGATTGGAGATTTTAAGTAAACTGCAGTATATCCATAAATAGCACACAGTGATCAAGAGCATGATTTACTGGTGGATTGAAGAGTTTGAGGCTGGTTGAACCAATGTGACGGCATGGCCAAAATGTGGTCAGCCAAGGATGTCCATATCCAAGACTTTGAGCAATCGAATTTTGGATCTGTTTGAAGACGATGCTTGCCTTACCATCAAGGAAATTGTTAACAGACTAGATATGCCAAAGTCCATAGTTCATTATTGCATCTGCAGCATAGATCTCATCAAGCTCAGTGCCAAGTGGGTTCCGAGGCTTCTCACCCTGGAGATGAAAGCACAGCAACAGAACATGTGCAAGAGCAATCTCAGGTTTGTCAAAGAGCGAGGCAGGTAGGAGGCCTTTTGACAGCTCATTGTCACAGGTGACGAAACTTTGAGTAAACTTTGAGCAATCGAATTTTGGATCTGTTTGAAGATGATGCTTGCCTTACCATTAGGGCAAACTTTGAGCAAACTTTGAGCAATCGAATTTTGGATCTGTTTGAAGACAATGCTTGCCTTACCATCAGGGAAATTGTTAACAGACTAGATATGCCAAAGTCCATAGTTCATCATTGCATCTGCAGCATAGATCTCATCAAGCTCAGTGCCAGGTGGGTTCCGAGGCTTCTCACCCTGGAGATGAAAGTACAGCAATAGAACATGTGCAAGAGCAATCTAAGGTTTGTCAAAGAGCGAGGCAGGTAGGAGGCCTTTCGACAGCTCATTGTCACAGGTGATGAAACCTGGCTGCCTCACTTTGACCCCCCAACAAAAGAAGAGTCAAAGGTCTGGGCAATAAGGGGTTCCAACCCTCCAATCAAGGCTTATCGAGAAGCTCATTGCCAAAAGCTGATGCTGCTGCTTTTTTGATTGCCATGGCCTTCTGACTATCAACTTTCTAGAGCCAAACACAACTGTCAATGCAGAGCATTACATCTTGTCTCTGAAGAAGCTCAGATTAACAGTAGAACTACCAAGAGGGGGGAAAATTTCCCTACCCCTTAACAATTTTTTTGCTGCACCGGAACGGAGCAACGCAGGCACACAAAATTCAAGAACACAGGCTAACTTTTTGTTGTGCACTTTCTCAAACAAGAATCCAGTCACCAGCCCTTTGGACCATCAAGATATTTGACAATTCTGCTGAAAGGTCAGATCTTTCCTATAAGCACCAGTGTATTCAGTACACCCCTATGTACCAATTAGCACTGCACCTCAGTGCAGCCTTGCCAAGCCTCTAAAATTCATCAGCATGTCGAACACATGTGTCTGCATTAGTTCTGACTTTGTTGGCTACTGGCCTTCACCGAGACGGAGCTTCTAGACCTTCAACAGGTGGTACCAGGTGACTATGAACACCTTGATGTAAATTTCTCGAGTTTCACCAATCAAGCCTTGACAGTGGGCAAGCCTTAACTGCTAGACATCCTTAACTAGTCTCTCAAGCATTCTATCATCATCCCGACACTATCAGCTCCTTCAACAGATGACACCAAGTGACTATGGACACCCTGATGCAAATTTTTCTGACAAAAAAAATTGTCAGGGGGGGGGATTTCTCCCCCCCCCTTCTTGGCAGTTTGATGGGCAGAAAAATGGCTTGGTATTCCTACTGTTAAGTTGTTGTCGCAACTTTCCTAGTCATTTCTTAGTTCACCTTCATTTGTCTCTATTTATTCTGCTTTCTTTCTCTGTCTAGCTCAATCTTATTATTCCTATCTCTTTCCCTTGCCGCCTTCTGATTGGCTATCCATTCTCGCCTTTCTCTTCAGTTGCACACTCCACCCCTCTCATTATTATGGGCTTAACCCCCAAAGTTTGTCTAGTATAAATATATCAATTTGGGCCCTGCACCCACTTACTGCTTCAATTTAACTCCAATTAAATATTCTTTAGTTTTTAGGCTTTTATTTTCTATAGTTGCAAAAATGCCCATCTAATTAATACTAATTAGATGGCAAGGTATTTATTCTTGCCATTTATCTAAACCATTGGCACCATTATTAGGGTTGTGGAAAGATCTAGCAAAGAGACCATTGTTTCCTCTTGTTTGTATGCCATTTTGGATAATAAAACAAGAAAAAAGAAAACAAAAGTAAAAAATTTAAAGAAAGTTTTGTTCTCTTGCAAAAAATAATAAAAAATGCTAATTTTTCTATAGTCATTCGGCCTATCTTAAAAAAACTTCAAATGCAAAAAAATGTCTATGCGGGACAATTTAGGGTGTAAGACCAAGATGGCCACACACCAAGATGGCCACAGCTGAGGTGGGGGTCACGGAAAATGACAGCTGGTTTACTATTGGATAGCTTCGGGTGGGGAGATGTGGGGTTGCAATGGGGGGGGGGGTTTAGACAGGCAGTCAAGATTTTATTAGCATATTGCAGGGCTAAAGACAAAAATGGTTACAAGTCCTAATTTCCTACTTATATAGTAGGGCCCTAAGAGGTGTAAACATATTTCGCATTAAACAAATCTCTTCTTCATATAAAATCTGGTGTAGCTTTTTTCCATTTCTCTTATTGGTCGAGACTAATTTACTTGTTTAAAGGGATAAAAACTGGGTAAATTTCATGCCCTGTTCAAAATTCATCTGTCTCATTCACTGAAGCAGTCTAAGCACTTAGATACAAAATGGCAGGCGCATATCCATGTGTAGTCTGTCTGCAGCCAGTTTGCGATGGACAAGAAGCAATTGAGTGTTCTCAATGCTTGAATTGGCAGCACCGTGCATGCGATAGTCGCGTCACAATCGATCAGTATTCTGCAATGAGAAATGTCGGTGAGTTTTTCTGGCTTTGCAATCAATGCAATAGACGGGCTCCTGCAGGTAACTTAGCAGTGTCTCAAGCTGCAGATGCTGCAGTGGTACATGTACAAGCCCCGAATTCTGGACCAGCGGCTGTTCCTCTGCCTGCTGAAAATCCAGAACCAGTGCATCTGATTCTGGCACAAGCAGAAAATTTTCTTTACCAGTATCCAGATTTCAATGACCCTGATCCAGCTCTGGAAGAATCCATTCAAATTCCTCCAGCAGAGCTTGCACCGCCCCGCAGCCCACCTCCCCAGCCCTTTGAGATTCTTACAGGTGCAGGATGCAGTCACGGAAAAGACCTTCTAGTGTAGTATGTCCAACGAGACCTTGGCCATCTGATGGATGAAAAAAACGCGGCGAAATGGCAACACGTACTATCGCTGCACTAAGCGTTTATCACTGCACTGTCATGGCTCCGCAGTCCGCCGTGCTGATGGAACCATAGAAGCCCTTGCTCCGCACACGTGCGATCCAGTTGATCGGCCAGCTCAGAAGAGAAAGGCAGCAAAGGACATAAAGGAGGGAGCAAAGGGCATGTTGTCATCTATCCATGCCACACGTACCTTATTGCCATTTCAGATCATAACGAGTTAAAAAAGCCAAAAAATCCGCACTTACCTAGTTGCTGCACCCAATATAGCCCTGGAGCATATTTAAGAATCACCGTGCACATTTCTTGCCAGATATTACACTTTGTTTTACGCTCAAATTTGGGATGGGGGGGTTCATTGTGTCGCACTTACAGAGCAAGCAGCCTTTACTTGGGCTAGTCACTGCATGTATGTGTGACTCAGTGCACTTCTGCCTCCGTAATTCATCATCATCCCAATCATTATGCATGATATTATATGAGCTACGTATACGAGCTATTAAAATGCAGATATGAGATACCTTTTGCACCCACGTTCGGAGAACAGGCCTGATGAAATATTTCATAGAAAAACAATTTATTCATTGCTACAAACTGCTGTCAATCTGTTGGTATCTAGAAATAATATGAACTATTGTGAATGGGTGGCAACTGATGCAGTTTTTTTATTTCCACTTGTATTGAGTTTACATACGAGCCGTATTCTGTTGTTTAAGTTGAATACAAAAGGTAGGCGGGGTTGCTGTCAATTCAAGCTTGAATGAGCAAAGAGTTAATATTTATGGTCAAACAGTCCTCACACTGCTCCCCTAGTGGTGGTGATGCCTCACGGATCGTTACACTCAAGCCAACCCTAGAGCAACTTTTTTTTTCAATCTTGGCCTATACTGATACGATACAATTTGAAATCATATAAATACAGTCTAAATAACTGACTGGCTTGCGTGGAGATAAAAATCTATCTATATAAAACAGCTCACCTCAAAATCAGCCATATCGTTATTTTTCGTTGCAATCTTTTTTCAGTTTTAACATTTTTAGCCAACTGTTATGGTTGGTAACCATGATAACAATTTGGCTCGTAAATAAATAACTCAATATAGTGACTTTGCATGCAGCACTTAGCATGAAGCCTCAGATTTATTTATGTAAATATCATTTGTACTCTTTATGCACTGCGGCAAATTTGCACAGATATGAGATGCATGTATTTTTCAGCAAGTACTGATACCCAAGAGACACAAGGCTTCAATCAAAGTCTGACAATTCTGAAATCTCGTCAAAATAAGCCGAACCTCTAAATACATGTACAGATACAAGTCTGATACAAACAGAAGAGAGAAGAGGATATCTCTATCTCTCATAAGAGAGATGAAAGAGGAGAAAGGAGAGATGAGAAAGCAGAGACGAGAAATGCGACAGTAGAGCTAGAACAGAGAAGAGAGGAGAGGGAAGAGATTATAGAGACGAGTGGAGAGAGAAGAGAAATATGTGAGAGCAGACATGAGAGACAATGGAAGAGAAGTGGAGTGAAGGAGAAAGGAGAATAAAGGGGGAGAATCGAGAGGACAGGAAGAGAGGGGAAGGGATGAAGAGGAGAGATGAAGAGATGAGAGGAAATAGAAGAATGGAGAAGGGAGAAAGTAGAAAGGAGAAGAGATATGGGAGAGCAGGAGAGATGAGAGGGAGGAGAGAGTAGAGAGGGGAGGTGAAAGAGTAAAGGGGAGAAAGTTAAGAGAAGAGTTGGGAGAGTTGGGAAAAAAAGAGGAGAGTACAGATGAGAGATGAGAGAGAGGAGATAAGACAGGAAATAAATAATAGGAGAGAGGGTCGAGATGATAGAGGAGAGAGAATTGAGAATTTCGCACTGACCTACGAGGTGCGAACAAACACGAGAAATCAAACTGAAATGTGCTAATTTCAACAGTCCCAGACTTCTATTGTTCCTACAAAATTTTAAACAGCGGGGCAGGACCTCCTGCGGGGCAGACCCATAGAAATTTTTCCAGTTTCCAAGATATTATTGACTTATAGGGAATAAACACATACCGTACGAGCTTAAATTTGAGCTCAAAGTTCGAGCTCAAATCCTAAATATTTAAACATCGCCACATGAGCACGGAGTCACAACATAGTTTGAATATAATGGAAAGCGCACGTAAATAAGCGAAAAGCGGTATCCAACGGGGCAACACGAGCAAACTTTCAATACGCTAATTGGGAGGGGATTAAGCAATCACGGCTGACTACCATTCTGCCACTCAGCGGGGGTCAAACGGGAGACTAACTCCTAATAAATAAATTTCCTCAGTCCTATAATCTTTAATGGCATGACACGGCCTTCACACATGGGGGCTCCAAGGCCTCCACGCTCCTTCCAGTGATTTTTTTAGAATAGTTTTTGGCTCTTAGCAAAGACAGCGCACTGCCCCCCCATCCACCAGAAGGTGGGTGGGCATATTCTCGATTGGATATTCTACAACAATATCTCTCCCGCGTTACCTTCTAGCTGGCCTCAGCTGGTACAAGTCGGGCACTTTTTCAAACATAGGCTATCTATCTTTCCTATCTTTCCTTCTTTCCTAAGGGGAGAGAGTGGAGACCAGAGATAAATGAGAAGAGAGAGCAAAGATGAAAGAGAAGAGAGGTGAGGGAAGATCGACGAGAGAGATGGGAGAGAGGAGATAGGAAAGAAGAGAAGAGAGAGAGAGAGAGAGAAGAGAGAGAGAGGAAACAAAAGAGAAGATAGAAGTTTCAAAGGATCCGAGGGACATAGAGAGACAGCAGGCCAGAGATTTTGACGATACATGTTTTCGAAAGACAAGTTTTTGTTTCAGTATGACTTCAGATTTTAGAACTAGATATAAGCTGAGCTGAGAGAGAAGATGAAAGTACAGGCTGAGAGTAGAGAGAGGCTGAGAGCAGAGAGGGGCTGAGAACAGAGAGGGGCTGAGAGTAGAGAGGGGCTGGGGATAGAGGTTGAGAGTGGATAGAGGCTGAGAGTAGAGAGAGGCTGAGAGTGGAGAGGCTGAGAATAGAGAGTTTGAGAGTAGATAGGGGCTGAGAGTAGAGAGATTGAGAGTAGAGAGGCTAGTTCACGTTGTTCTCAATCCCATTCCACTATACATGTAGTTTTTATCTAATGTGACTAAGCCAGGTGCTTTTAGTGCAGGGGTTGGCAAACTTTTTACCTCGATTGAGAACCCAGCTCATGACTGCCCTTCTAGTCCGCTTCGTTGGCCCCCAAAGCGAAGCGAGGAGTCCTGATGACAGAGCGGGCCAGAGGTGAGGAGAGAGGGTAAGGAATAGAGAAGAGAAATACAAGCATAGGATAAAGGAGAGGCGAAGGAATAAAGGAGAAGAGAGTTGATGAGAGGAGAGATTAAATACGAGCGGAGAGAGAGGAGAAGGGAGATTAATGGAGAGGAGAAAGGAGGAAAGGGAGAAGAGAATGAAGAGGAAAAGGAAGATGAGAGCAGAGGTGAGGAGAGAGGAGAGGAGAGAGGAGAGGAGAGAGGTGGGAGAGGAGAGAGGAGAGGGCAGAGATGAGAGAGAGAAAAGATGAGAGGAGAGGGCAGACATGAGAGAGAAAAGATGAGACAAGAGGGCAGACATGAGAGAGAGAATAGATGAGAGAGAGAGGGCAAGAGATGAGAGGAGAGGGCAGAGATAAGAGAGAGAAAGATGATACAGGAGAGGGCAGAGATGAGAGAGAAAAGAGAGAAGAGGGCAGACATGAGAGAATAGATGAGAGAGAGGAGAGGGCAAAAGATGAGAGAGGAGTGGGCAGAGATGAGAGAGAGAAAAGATTAGAGACGAGAGGGCTGAGATGACAGAGAAAAGATAAGAGACGAGAGTTCAGAGATGAGAGAAAAGATGAGAGACAAGAGGGCACTCCAATTTTTGCTTACTTCTATCATAACTAATAACTTTACCCTCTACCTTTAACTTTTAACATATACAAACAACACGTCAGTTTTAGTATATTGAGATAGGTTTGAAACTATTATCCATGATACAAAAATTAAATGTCTTGTGCTAGTAGTGCTACTATAGCTTTAGTAGGTAGTAATAAGTAATACCTGCTGTAAAGGGAAGTGTTTTTTGTTTTACTTAGTCTAATTTCACCAACGAAATCTGTTTTCTCCGAGACTTGAAGCTACGTCATACCCCACCCCAATCACAGCCAATAGGAAATGAGGAAATATATAGACCTATTCCTATCCAAGCAGCCATTCAGAGCTGTGGCCATCTTGGTGTGTGGCCATCTTGGTCATGCGCCCAATTTAGGCCTACACACAAACTGATTATTATTATAAAGTTATAAAAGTTCATATAATCACATTATTTGCAAAACTGACAACATTATTATTAGGTAATTAGTTAGATAGCTGTTAAGAAAAATAACATGCTTTAGGCAGAAGCAGATAAACATTAAAAATAAGGCAAATATATAATAGTATATAAGTTCTATGCATATTTAGTTCTTTTAAAAAAATTGATGAGCAAACCGGTTTTTAAAACTATTAACTGGTTCTCAAAAAGGCACAGTTTTTGGCATCCATACTGACTGAAAACTGACTAATTCTACCACCTGACTAATAGACTTAATGCGACAGACAAAGCTTTCAAGCTATATCATTCTGCATTCCCACTTTTAAATGAAATAAAAAATGAAAACCTCCATTCTCTTTAGTATAATGCATTTTTAGTTAAAACCTGCTTCCTATATTTCCAAGAACCGTAGTTTCCCGTCCTTCTACTGAAGTAGTCCTTAGTTTGGATTAGTGCTCAAATCAATAATCGGATTAATTAGATCAATAGGGATAAGAAGGCCGAGCATGCTCAAGCTCAAGCGTCTTCGAGTTCGAAGACTATTGACTACCTTGAATTAACGAAATTCTAGATCCGTAGCAGGAATTTAAAGTGTCCCGTTCCTCGAAAATATAAAATAAAAGAACTTTTATTTCAAAACGCTCTCGGTAATTGATAAATTTTATATGTTATAAATACAGCTTTTAAAAATTCATTTACAGCTAAAATATACAATAAAACCCTCACCGCATGGTAATTATTTGTTTATTTAATATCCATAAATGTTTAAATGATTAAAATAAGTAAGGTGTCAAAAGGCTGACTCTCAATTGATGAGAGCCGCGTCAAGAGTAAATTATAATTTCTGTTTCCTCATATTTTTGCCACTCGCTACTTTACACAAGTACCGCTGTAAGTTTTCAGTATTTTAACACAAATTTCACTCAACATATATAATTGCCCCTGCTGAAATTGCGCGAATCACAAATAAATTAAGCAACTGTGAGAGAAAATTAAATTTAAAAAAATTTTTTACAGGGCGCGGAAACCATCAAAACATACACTTGTTGTTGAGATGTAACAGTATGCTCAGGGCCCGCCCCTTTACAAATTAACTTTTAAAGCTCGCCGATATAAAAAAAGGCACCTTAATTCTCCCGATCCGGATGACATCGGGTGCAACTCTGTATTGTTTTTAAGTCTCTTTCTGAAAAAAAAACTGCTTGGAATTCGGTTGCTAGTACAGACAATACGTAACGTTTCTCTTCAATTTATTTACGTATACTGATAAGAATTTATTGCATACTCAAACTCTTACTACTGTCCTCACAACAACTAAAAACATAATACGCAGTTAGCGTCACAGGGCGCGCTTCAAAGCCAGGTCGCGAATGAATGCCACGCCGCCGGCCGAATCTGGGGCGCCGGCGTCCGTCAGCAGGTAGTAGGGTGCCTGCAGCGTTAGCAGCAGCACTTCCTGCACCGGCTCTCGGCAGTACGACTCGGCGCGGATGATGTGGCCTGCCAGCTGGAGTCGCTGACGGCGCAACAGGTCGCTTGGACGGACCAGGCCGGCGCGGCGATACAAAGCCGCGTTGGTCACTCGCTCGTAGCCGATCTTGAAGGCGGCGAGCAGCAGGCCAGCGTGCGCCGCGTCAATTTGTTGTTCGAGCGACTCCGTCAGCGTCCAGGTCTCTGCGTTGTACAGCAGGACGGTCTCGATCACCGCCTGGAACAACGCTGCCCTCTGGCGGTCAGGTAAGGCCTTGGACTGCAGGACTGCCCTCACAGAACAAGGCAGCCCAGGCAAGCCCGCGGCGACGCCGCAAATCTTTACGGACGCCGGGAACCAGACCGCCGAGGTAGACGAACTGCTGACAACGCGGAAGCTCTGTCGCCTGTCCATCAGCGCCTCGGCACAAGATCGCAGCCTTGATGTCGTCCGGCACGCAGAGCACGACGGTCTTCTGCGTGTTGACCACCAGGCCGACACTCGCCGCAACAGCAACTATAGCTTGTCCAGTTGTCGCTGGGCGCCCTCGACCGTTGAGGACAGCAGGGCGAGATCGACGGCGTATCCAAGCACGCTGAGCCGCAGACTCTCCGGTTGACGTCGACCCACGCGTCGCCGCAACAGAAAGCCGTCGTCGTTTGGTAGGAAGAGCGGTCCGCAGCACCCAGTCGAGCACCAGAACGAACAGGAACGGCGCAAGCGTATCTCCCTGAAGCACCCCGGAGGGTGTCTCAAAGAAGTCCGATAGGCCGTCCGGTATTGAAACAGCAGCTTTTGTATCACGGTACATCGCCATGACGGCGGAATTCAGCTGCTTTGGCACGTCCTGACAATACGTCCTCACAATCTGTCCTCCCAATAGCCACAAAAATGGGACCACAGTGAAGAAGCGGGGAGATATAGAATCTGTGGACACATCTAGGCAAATAGAATATGTTGACCAATCTAGATGAATACAGGTCACATCAACCGAATTCGTACTGCAACAGCAATTAATGATCCCTTTTTAACGATTAAATTGCAACTGCTGCTGATAGGTAATCTAAATCAGGAATGATTCCCATAAATTTCTACCCATTTCGGTCAGAATAAGTGTTTGATCAGCAAACAAGAAAAATCTGCTAATGTTGTGCAAAACTGCTGCACGAATAATCTCTCCGAGTTTTGGGGAAAAGAAGTTGACGTCCTTAACCTGAGGGGATTCTTTTGAGTGACTTGATAGACCATTGCATTAACTCTTTGCGACAGAAGTTTCAGACTATTATCTCAAAAATTGACTTCTCAGCAACATTTTTACAATAGCTTTACTTGTGCGGATGTGGCTGATACTGCACCCTGCATGTACAGTATATGCTTGATATATAGCGAGCAATTTTGAGATTTTATTTACCATTGAGCATTACATGTACATTTATCTTTGTTTCGGAATGATTTACATACAAGCGATGTTTCACTAAATTGTACAGAATATTACATCACGCATCGCTGGCTAACAGGGTATTATAACCAGAGCAGCTCAGCAGTAAACAATCCTGACTCTCGCGCCGCGACCCTTGATTTGATTCAATGCGCGATCACATTCATTTCGAGCTTGTACAAAATATGGCCAGGGGTTGTCGTGCGCGATTCACAGCCATGATGGCCAACCCCCAGAGGCACAGAGTGTACATGCCTGATGATTAGAAAGTCAGGGCTGCTGTACACCCTGTGTGAGCGTGTGTATGAGTTGCGTGCCTGCCGTACAGCATCCGCATGCGGCAGAATTGCCGTGCAGCGCTGCTTGTGGGACGATGTCGCCGAAGGCGTTGCGCCAGGGTGCTGCGCAGCCCTTCTGCAATTATTATTATTACTGTTGGTTTAACCAAACAAATCCTGGTCTAAAAAGTGCTTTGTTAACTACTTCCGCTGTTAGTACGAACTTTAGCTTGATACCTGCAGAAATAAAATGAGGGGTCAGACTTCAGAGTATATAATTAATACACAATTGCGCAATGGGCAGTGTCTTTATAATCTTCTTATCTGTTATAGAGAAATAAAGATTCTGATGCTCAACTTTCAAGTGTTGTGAGCTATACTTTATACGATGTCTGAAATGATTTGCTATTTATTTTATTAAATTATCGACAGCGAACTCAGAGTTTACAATTCTGCGTTGTACGATAACATATACGACTGCATTTGAACAAACGATTTGGTTACCGCCTGACAGCACAGCTGCATGAATTAAATTTTCGTTAAATAGTAGCTCGTACGTGCAGTACCACTTTGTTTGAACCACAGATGCTAAAATGACTAGATGGGCTACTGGGGCATATATACTTAGTAAAACAGCTTTCTACTTCAGTTCAGTAGCAAAGAAGAATACATAAGCTATTTTATAAAAAAAGGCTGCTTAAAACGACTTTGATAAGTTTAGAAGCCCAAGCTTGCAGGCGTAAACAACTTGCTAATTGGTTCAGCAATAATGTACATTAGCCAGTCCACTGAAATGTACATGGCAGCTTTAGTCTGGAATTCTGAGAAAAGCAATAAAAATTGGGGCGGGGCGGGGGCAGTGGGGAAAGGCTCAGTTGGAGGGTTTAAGCTGGGAGCGGGGGGGCAAGAGTCAATAAATGAGCATTGGCTTTAAAAATACATTAAAATGCTTCGTCTAACTTAACTACTGAGCTGAAAGTAGCTTACACGCAAATAGTGGCCCATCTAGTTATTCTAGTCATTCTTGTGGTTTGAACGAACAAGAAAAATGCATTAGATAAGCTAGGTTTTTTAAAGCATCAATGAAGTTAAAACAGCTTAGAATATTGCACAATATTATATGGTTTTACGCGTTCGATAAGCAGCAGTAATTAATTCATGCATATAATCCAGTACTGTTTAATTAATCTACATTTTATATCGATGATTAAATACCACCACTGCCCAGTACAACTAACTTTATAAGAAATATTGTAAGTAGATGAAGTTGTACAGCGTGACTATATATTTGCACAGGTAGAATTTTTATATCAAAGACCTTAAGTATGTACGAATATTCACAAACACATTTCTTTTAATAAAGCAAAAGAGAGATAGGGTCCACACTCCGCACGAAATGACTTAAACAAAAGGAAGTCGGAACTGCTGCTGACCTGGCTGCTGTTGCTGCTGCTGCTGCTGCTGCTGCTGCTGCTGCTGCTGCTGCTGGTGCAAGTAACCGGCTGACTGCTTGCCGTCTCGAGACTCCTGCAGGTGCAGAGGGAAGAACTGCTGCCTAGCATGCTGCTGCTGAGGCGCCATCAAGTCGTGCTGCTGAGTTGGGCACAGAATCGGCTGATAGTCAGTGGCCCCAGCTTCGGGACTGCCGCACTCGGTCAATTCCGGCTGCTGTTGAAGATGCTGCTGATGCTGCTGCTGCTGCTGCTGTTGCTCGCAGCCCGGATAAGCAATCGGTATCATTCCAGCGATGTGCATGTACTTCTCTCTGCAGAGGAGACGGCAAATTGAACTTTTCTTTGGATTTCTTTGATTGTGACGTGACTTGTCCTGTTCAACTTTGCTTCAGGGCCTACAGCATATGTGCATATTTAAAAAATTGGCTGCTTAATGACAGCTTTAGCACTTTTATAGCTGGATCCAGTTTTTTGCATAAAGCTAGGTATAAATTTCATACAACTTGTTAATGTAGTTTAATGCACTTTCTACTAGTCTATTAATAATCGATTAATGGCATTACTTACGCATCTGCTACTGTTAGTAGCTGAAACGGTCATTTAATTCCGATATTTCTACTTACTCTTTAATAAGATGGGGCGGCCCGTCGGCCTGTCTGAGGTGCCGCAGCCGCATGTCCTGCTCCCTGACCAGTTTCTGGTCCTTCTTGTACTTCATGCGCCGGTTCTGAAACCAGATCTTGATCTGGCGCTCGCTGAGACTCAACGAATTGGCCAGTTCGATGCGTCTTGGCCGGCACAGGTAGCGGTTGAAGTGGAACTCCTTCTCAAGCTCGACCAGCTGCGCGTTTGTGTAGGCCGTGCGAATCCGCTTCGATGCCGAGCCGATGGCCGAGTCTGTGAAATGTTCGAATGTTTGATTGAAGGCGTTGTTAGTTAATGCGATGCGAATACTCACCCAGAGGCGAAAGCAAAGGTGACGCAAAGGCAAAGATGACTTCCCCCAGAGATGAAACATTTGAAATTTTAACCCCGTTTGATGCCTACGTCAGCCTGTGACTTATGGCTTCAGCCAATCGCTTTTTTCTGATCTTTCTCTTCGTTTTTTATTGTAGAACAACAGGCAATGCCTCTGGGTTGCACATGACAGATGATGCACAAAGTATATAATATGTTTTTTTTAAATTGGCCATGGACCTAAGCAGCCGAGCTTCATTTTCAGCTTCAGTAGGTGTTAGTTAGTCAGCTCACGAGAGGAATTAGATACGTACACAAGCACACACTCGCAAAAGGTGTCCAGCGGGCCTGACTTTCTGACCGTCAGGCATATGTACCCTCTCTGTGCCTTGGATGGCCCAAGCCCGATTTTCGTACTATACTTGTGAGTATAGTCTGGCGCAAGAAACTTTTCATGACTTCAGTATCTAAGCCGTCTCTCGCTGCTTCTAGCTAGGGCCAATCAGCCAAGCAACTGCAGTGTAGCGAGGTGTCCATAAGCTACAAACAATCGACAGTTTGAAGTGGAGCTGTGGTGTCGCAAAGTGCCTCCGCCTGCATGCATAGTGGATGTTTCCTGGGTTGCAATTACCCTCTCATTCAATAGGTTCCCTAATCTCCTTTCCGCCTCTCCAATCCGCACATTTGACAGGAAAATATCAGTTGGAAAATTAAGCACAGCAGCTGTTTGTGTGGCCTCTTTAAAACTTTGCCCCTGATAGTAAGTTAGCTGTGTATTGTCTTGTGGTGGCTATCGGACTGCACAATCGCACACGTAGTGTACAGCAGCAGCAGCGATGCGCACGGCTGACTACTGCGGAAGCAAAACTCGACTTCAAACCCCGTGAGGTCGGAGGGGAGGGGAGGTAGCGACTGCAATCAAGGTTGACACCGGCATCAATCATTTCCTCCGCCTTAATCTTTTCCGTATTGGCCGCATGGCAACCCGCAGTTCGAAGTGGCATGGACGCTTGAATTTCGATTTTGTAACGGTAGAGGGGGCCGCGGGTTGTTTTTTAAATTGAAAGCAATTCTAAAATTCCAGGATTCTGAAGCCAGATTTAAATCGCTTTCAAGTTTTTGCATCAAAAGAAGTTATCTTGAAGGTCAGGGAACTTGGTTTTTGTTTGTTGACATGCAATTTTGCATTTCGAATCTGAAAAAAAACATCTGGGGTGTTGCGATAGAATGACATACTTAAATTAGACTGAAAAATAAAAAATCTAATCAATAAAATAAGTGATTTTAATTTTTATCCAATTATCCTTACTAGTTTTGGGACAGTTAAACTATTCTAATAGTTGCCAGGAAACTACGAGCGTAAGCTACATCAACCCGCAGCCAGAATCCATGAAGGTTAATAAATTTTCCTTGACTTCACAACAATTTGCCATGCAGTCAAGGCAAAGCGCGGCAAGACTTTTCCCTTAGCTGGCCAAGATGAAGGTTCTGGCAAGGTGCGCCGCTGCCGCCCCCTCTCCTCTCTGAGTTATTTATGACCCCCAGACCTGATTCGGCTGCAGCCATCCAGCCTCTCGTTCCCGGAGAAGATGGAGCAGCCCCCTCCCCATTTTTCCAGTTTGTTGCCGAGGCTTTTGGCGCTGTCGATGCCGCGCTGAACTATAATTATAGTTTTAAGCGAGAGAATCTTGAATTTATTGCGGTTGGAATAAGCAGCCTTGCTACCAACTGATAAATGCAATATGGTATTTATGGGGAGGCAGACCAACTTTATGTGCGTACAGATTATCTTGATCCAATGCTAATAATGAGATTGAAATATTCAGATATTTGTTGCGGCACAATTTATCAGCACAAGAGTCTTTGTGTCAGTCGGGAATTGCCACTTTGAGCCCTTAGAGGTGCCACTTTGTGTCAGTCGGGAATGCCAATTTGAGCCCTTAGAGGTGCCACTTTGTGTCAGTCGGGAATGCCACTTTGAGCCCTTAGAGGTGCCACTTTGTGTCAGTCGGGAATGCCACTTTGAGCCCTTAGAGGTGCCACTTTGTGTCAGTCGGGAATGCCACTTTGAGCCCTTAGAGGTGCCACTTTGTGTCAGTCGGGAATGCCACTTTGAGCCCTCAGAGGTGCCACTTTGTGTCAGTCGGGAATTGCCACTTTGAGCCCTTAGAGGTGCCACTTTGTGTCAGAAGGGAATGCCACTTTGAGCCCTCAGAGGTGCCACTTTGTTGAATCAGAGAGCACCAACTAAACGAGTTGGTCAGCAAGTCAGTGGCCAACTAAACAAAGCAAGCACCCCATCATCAGCTTCATTTTATACATTTCCTGCGGCCCAAGCTGAGCAGGTGGGAAACCAAAGGTAGAATTAGCAGTGCTGATTCTGAAGTCCCCCTGGGGGAAGGGGGGCAGCGCTGAGAATTCTTTGCCTGGCAGCCGCTGCAGAATACGGAAGCAGAATCATCAATCTCCACCCAGTCGGCCGCTGAGCCGCCTCTGTCAGGCCCGCCTGGCCATCCGAGGCGGAGCTCGAGAGCCGCGAGCTCTCCTCCTCGTTCGCGAATTCTCGGCTCCGATGAGGGGGGGGGAGAGGTGGCGGCCATTCTTCTTCTGTCGATTCGGCATCATGAAAAATATGCAAAACAGAAATTATACCCCCCCCGCCAACCCAGCCTCACAGCCTCTTCCTTCCCATTTTCCTCGTCTGCTTTGCTCCTGCCGCCGCGGCCGCAGACAGACAAAAGCGAAGCTTCGGCCGTCATTCATCATCAGTTCCCCGCCCTCCATCCCTGCCTCCTCCGCCCGGACCCTCCCCCAGTGCACCGGCCGGCTAAGATTAATTGACTTTCTCCTGATCCTCCTCCTCTGCCCGGTGCCCCGCGGTGAGCTCCCTCGCAGGGCCTGCTGCTCACGTGGCTCTGGCGCAGAGGTGCAGCTCACGGGAGTTTTTGCCGTTCCTGAACTCCCCCACAGCCAGCAGTGGCGGCTCGCTTCAAAGCCGCCGCTTGCCTTCACGGCAACCTGGCCCCGCCCTTCCGCCCCCGCCCCCTCTGCTTCGATGCACCGCGGGCAGCTCCCGGGGTCTTGTCACGAGAGAGGGCCGATACCCCCCCCAGCCTCCAGACTTCTCTCCCCATCTCTCTCTCTCTTCATCTTCAATCTGGCGTGAGGGCTCATATTTGACAAATGATCCACCATCCGCTAAACCTTCCGCCCCAATCAACTCCCGATGGCATAGCATATGAGGCACGCGGAGAAATCTCAGATATTAGCCAAAACTATTGTGATTTCTGTGACGCCTATCATAATCAGTAATTAAGCTCGTATTAATTAATGACTTGGGCTCTATTGTTTGCCAAGTGCCGCTTAAAAATCAATAGCACATTTCGTCGGTAGATTGGAATACATCCCAGCAACCCGTCGTAACACTTGGGAATCCGAGGCAGTGAAAATTTATTAGTGCCAGAAGTTCGGGGATGTAAATCTCCCAGTGCCCTCTTCGGTGCCACAGTTGGCCGCTGTAAATATGGACCGCACTGACACTCCCTTGCTTGAATGCTGCGCAGGCATCGGGACTGACTGGGCTCGATTCTCAGCCTGAAGAGCATCCATTTGCGACTTTGATACGCGCGTGGAGTTAAAATATTATAACAAAGGGGCTTGCTGTCTCTGTTCACACACAGTCAGTTCATGCCCTTTCACTGCGTTTATCTCTCTCCGTATCTGCCTGCGTTTCTCTCTTATCTCCCTGCGTTTCTCTCTTATCTCGCTGCGCTTCTCTCTTATCTCCCTGCGCTTCTCTCTTATCTCCCTGCGCTTCTCTCTTATTTCCCTGCGTTTCTCTCTTATCTCCCTGCGTTTCTCTCTTATCTCCCTGCGTTTCTCTCTTATCTCGCTGCGCTTCTCTCTTATCTCCCTGCGCTTCTCTCTTATCTCCCTGCGCTTCTCTCTTATTTCCCTGCGTTTCTCTCTTATCTCCCTGCGTTTCTCTCTTATCTCCCTGCGTTTCTCTCTTATCTCGCTGCGCTTCTCTCTTATCTCCCTGTGTTTCTCTCTTATCTCCCTGTGTTTCTCTCTTATCTCCCTGCGTTTCTCTCTTATCTCCCTGCGTTTCTCTCTTATCTCCCTGCGTTTCTCTCTTATCTCGCTGCGCTTCTCTCTTATCTCCCTGCGCTTCTCTCTTATCTCCCTGCGCTTCTCTCTTATTTCCCTGCGTTTCTCTCTTATCTCCCTGCGTTTCTCTCTTATCTCCCTGCGTTTCTCTCTTATCTCGCTGCGCTTCTCTCTTATCTCCCTGTGTTTCTCTCTTATCTCCCTGTGTTTCTCTCTTATCTCCCTGCGTTTCTCTCTTATCTCCCTGCGTTTCTCTCTTATCTCCCTGCGTTTCTCTCTTATCTCCCTGTGTTTCTCTCTTATCTCCCTGTGTTTCTCTCTTATCTCCCTGCGTTTCTCTCTTATCTCCCTGCGTTTCTCTCTTATCTCCCTGTGTTTCTCTCTTATCTCCCTGCGTTTCTCTCTTATCTCCCTGCGCTTCTCTCTTATCTCCCTGCGTTTCTCTCTTATCTCCCTGCGCTTCTCTCTTATCTCCCTGCGTTTCTCTCTTATCTCCCTGCGTTTCTCTCTTATCTCCCTGCGTTTCTCTCTTATCTCCCTGCGTTTCTCTCTTATCTCCCTGCGTTTCTCTCTTATCTCCCTGCGTTTCTCTCTTATCTCCCTGTGTTTCTCTCTTATCTCCCTGCGTTTCTCTCTTATCTCCCTGCGTTTCTCTCTTATCTCCCTGCGTTTCTCTCTTATCTCCCTGTGTTTCTCTCTTATCTCCCTGCGTTTCTCTCTTATCTCCCTGCGTTTCTCTCTTATCTCCCTGCGTTTCTCTCTTATCTCCCTGTGTTTCTCTCTTATCTCCCTGCGTTTCTCTCTTATCTCCCTGTGTTTCTCTCTTATCTCCCTGCGTTTCTCTCTTATCTCCCTGCGTTTCTCTCTTATCTCCCTGCGCTTCTCTCTTATCTCCCTGCGTTTCTCTCTTATCTCCCTGCGTTTCTCTCTTATCTCCCTGCGTTGCTCTCTTATCTCCCTGCGTTTTTCTCTTATCTCCCTGCGTTTCTCTCTTATCTCCCTGCGTTGCTCTCTTATCTCCCTGCGTTTCTCTCTTATCTCCCTGCGTTTCTCTCTTATCTCCCTGCGTTTCTCTCTTATCTCCCTGCGCTTCTCTCTTATCTCCCTGCGTTTCTCTCTTATCTCCCTGCGCTTCTCTCTTATCTCCCTGCGTTTCTCTCTTATCTCCCTGCGCTTCTCTCTTATCTCCCTGCGCTTCTCTCTTATCTCCCTGCGTTTCTCTCTTATCTCCCTGCGTTTCTCTCTTATCTCCCTGCGTTTCTCTCTTATCTCCCTGCGTTTCTCTCTTATCTCCCTACATCTCCCCGCATTTCTCTCTCTCGCACATCTCCCTGCATTTCTCTCTCTTGCACATCTCCCTGCATTTCTCTCTCTCGCACATCTCCCTACATTCCTCTCTCTCTCTCGCGCATCTCCCTGCATTCCTCTCTCTCGCGCGCATCTCCCTGCATTCCTCTCTCTCTCGCGCATCTCCCTGCATTCCTCTCTCTCTTTCGCACATCTCCCTGCATTTCTCTCTCGCTCTCGCATATCTCCCTGCAATTTCTCTCTTACCTCCCTGCGTTTCTGTTATCTCCCTACATTTCTCTCTTATCTCGCTTATCTCCCTTCTCTGTTATCTCCCTGCATTTCTCTCTCCCTCGCCCATCTCTCCGCAGCTTCAAAGTCTTCACTTACCAGCATCTCCTTTGCTAAACTCGGTCGCCGATTCCATGTCAAAGCCGACGCCGTCCACTGCAGACTGACGTCCCGACTGAGCTGTCCTTGAAGCGGATCGGCTATGGCCACCGCCACCGCCGCCGCCTCCTGCTCCGCCAGCGCTGTGGCCTCGAGTCTCCATCATCCAGGGATAGATTGGATGTGGTAGACCGCCATGCAGCATCTGCTGATGCTGCTGATGCATCCCTGCTCTGTGCTGCTGCGAGTTGCGCTGCACCCCAGTCATCGGGTTTAATATATGTCTGATATATGGAATAGATAGTTGTCGCAGCGGGCGGCTTTAAAAATCGAATCAAATCTGGCAGTTATATTAGAGAGAGGGTGAGAGAGAGAGAGAGAGAGAGAGAGAGATTTAATTCGCACGCGACCCGGCTTGAAAACGGCCGGTTGGTCCGGAGCGGCCGGGCCTGGGGAGGGGGGCGGCTCTCCTCCTCCTGGATTCTCTCGCCTAAACGCTGGCGAATAGGCGAAGAGATGAGGCGGCGAGGTGTACCGGGGGGAGGGGGCTGGGGAATAATCATTCCGAATTGGAGTTTTTCCCAATTATTGATAGTAAACTCATTATCAATTGGACTGTTTCGATCTACTCTACCTGAAACTAGGAGTGCCCTGACTATTACGGCCGCCGTGACAACAGCTGACACTAGGGTGGTTGTGGCGCCAGCAGCTGACACTAGGGTGGTTGTGGCGCCAGCAGCTGACACTAATGTGATTGTGGCGCCAGCAGCTGACACTAGGGTGGTTGTGGCGCCAGCAGCTGACACTAATGTGATTGTGGCGCCAGCTGCTGACAATATGGTGGTTGTGACGTCAGCTGCTGACACTAATGTGATTGTGGCGCCAGCAGCTGATACTAAGATCGTTGTGGCGCCAGCAGCTGACACTAGGGTGGTTGTGGCGCCAGCAGCTGACACTAATGTGATTGTGGCGCCAGCAGCTGACACTAGGGTGGTTGTGGCGCCAGCAGCTGACACTAATGTGATTGTGGCGACAGCTGCTGACAATATGGTGGTTGTGACGTCAGCTGCTGACACTAATGTGATTGTGGCGCCAGCAGCTGATACTAAGATCGTTGTGGCGCCAGCAGCTGACACTAGGGTGGTTGTGGCGCCAGCAGCTGACACTAATGTGATTGTGGCGCCAGCAGCTGATACTAAGATCGTTGTGGCGCCAGCAGCTGACACTAGGGTGGTTGTGACGTCAGCTGCTGACACAATGTGATTGTGGCGCCAGCTGCTGACAATATGGTGGTTGTGGCGCCAGCAGCTGACAATATGGTGGTTGTGGCGCCAGCAGCTGGTACTAAGATGGTTGTGACGCCAGCAGCTGACACTAGGGTGGTTGTGACGCCAGCAGCTGACACTAATGTGATTGTGGCGCCAGCTGCTGACACAATGTGATTGTGGCGCCAGCTGCTGACACAATGTGATTGTGGCGCCAGCTGCTGACACAATGTGATTGTGGCGCCAGCTGCTGACAATATGGTGGTTGTGGCGCCAGCAGCTGACAATATGGTGGTTGTGGCGCCAGCAGCTGGTACTAAGATGGTTGTGGCGCCAGCAGCTGACACTAGGGTGGTTGTGACGCCAGCAGCTGACACTAATGTGATTGTGGCGCCAGCTGCTGACACAATGTGATTGTGGCGCCAGCTGCTGACACAATGTGATTGTGGCGCCAGCTGCTGACAATATGGTGGTTGTGGCGCCAGCAGCTGACACTAATGTGGTTGTGGCGCCAGCTGCTGACACAATGTGATTGTGGCGCCAGCTGCTGACAATATGGTGGTTGTGGCGCCAGCAGCTGACAATATGGTGGTTGTGGCGCCAGCAGCTGGTACTAAGATGGTTGTGGCGCCAGCAGCTGACACTAGGGTGGTTGTGACGCCAGCAGCTGACACTAATGTGATTGTGGCGCCAGCTGCTGACACAATGTGATTGTGGCGCCAGCTGCTGACACAATGTGATTGTGGCGCCAGCTGCTGACAATATGGTGGTTGTGGCGCCAGCAGCTGACACTAATGTGGTTGTGGCGCCAGCATCTCACTCTGACACTAGGTCATGGCAGACATTTAGTACGGTCAGAATAGCTAGCAGCTATATACCTGTTTATTTAGTTAGAATATTATTAACTCCATAAACTAATTGTTCAATATAGCCAAGATAGAGTTTCGGCCGAATGGGTTCTGAGGGAGGGGGGTGGGGGTGGCAGAGCCTGAGACAGGCGGCAAAATTTATGGCTTCTGTTTCAGGCAGAGAACCCGCTACAATTGCGTGTACCGCCCACTGTAGGCGCTATGGCTTATAACATTTCTAGTGCGCAATGAGAGGGGTTTGGTTTCTTTTTTTGACTGGATTTTTTCTAAGTTTTTTTTTGCTGCTAGCTGCTGCCGCAGGTGGCGCAGGAGCCCAGAGAGAGAGGGGGAGAGCCTTTGACTCCGGGCCGACCATCTCGATTCCACACCATTCTATGCAGAAAGAGAAAGGCAGACGAAGGCGCCGCCTAAGCCATGGACTACTAGCAGACCCGAAATTTGGAAACTACGCCCGTCCAAGGACCTCTGTTTTCAGAAGTCCCCGGGCCAGAGAAACGGCAGCTAGCAGGCAGTCTGGAAACAGTGCCGGCGGCAAGCATCAAAGCTCCGAGAGGACCCTGAACCGCCGGAGGGTTTGAGGAGAGCTGCACTTGAGGGCGCAAAAGTCAGTATAGCAACTTAACTCTCTCTCTCTCTCGACTGGAGTGCTTGAATAGCACATTATAATGGCACTAAATAGCAATGTAAGCAGAATAATAGTACCCACAAATTTCTGGCCTCTGCAGATATGCGTTTGAGAACAAATCTCTCTCTCACTACCTTACCTATCTGTCATTTATTCTTTTTATTATTAACGAGCCAAGAAAGCAGACAGAAGAATCTGTCTGGACGGTAGCCAATGCCAAAGTACGAGTACATGATATGATATGATGAGTATATTACATGATATGCATTTGAACAAAAAATACAGCGACTAATAAGATATTTGTTAGAAACTGGCTGCAAACATTATATTTTTATCTAAATAATGCATTAACCACGAATTTCATATTGTATGCTTCCGTTACTGTCCCTCTTTCACAGCCGGATCAGTGTACCTTAATTCCTGTTCCTCAGTTGGATCAGTGTACCTAAATCCCCGTTCCTCAGTGGGATCAGTGTACCTAAATCCCCGTTCCTCAGTGGGATCAGTGTACCTAAATCCCCGTTCCTCAGTGGGATCAGTGTACCTAAATCCCCGTTCCTCAGTTGGATCAGTGTACCTAAATCCCCGTTCCTCAGTGGGATCAGTGTACCTAAATCCCCGTTCCTCAGTGGGATCAGTGTACCTAAATCCCCGTTCCTCAGTTGGATCAGTGTACCTAAATCCCCGTTCCTCAGTGGGATCAGTGTACCTAAATCCCTGTTCCTCAGTTGGATCTAAAAGTACTCCTATATCCTTTGAAGGCAGCAAAATTCCAAAACCAGATATACCAGGTTATCTAGCAGGCCTGCGCACTCTCGTTCGACTTAGGGTCGCATTTTTCAAAATCGCTAATGATAATTAATGACACGCCGCTCTCCAATGCTTGGCCAGCGCCTCCATGCGGAAGTTGGGTTGCTATGCCTCCGCCAACCGTTGCCATTTCCTTCCAGCCTTATTTTTGGGAGAAGATCAGTCAGGTAAACAGGGCCATTGATTTTTAAAAACGATAGCAATTGTCTCACAGGGATTCACCTCGTGTTCAGTCGCCTTGAAGATTCCTACATATATACACACGCCACTCCCATTAACCATATTTCTCATACTCCGCTCAAGTAAAACCCCACAACCGACCGACAGACAGGACCCTTGAGACTTGAGTTTCGAAACCAAGACTGCTTCAACTATTTTATAAGAATTCGAATTCAAAAGACGACAGGTCAAAATCGTATTCCCATATTTGGCGTTATTATTAACATTAACCCATCAATCTTTTAAGCCCCCCAGGGGTAGGTCCCCTCTGTGTCGGACCATCCCCCGCTCAGTTCCATTCCGTATGGCGGCTAGATAAGTCAAGGAGTGCTAGCGCCAGCATTTGGAGTGCAAGCTTATTCCCGAAAGCCAGGGGTGTCTCCACCAGGGGGGACAGGGGGACATGTCCCCCAGTAAAATCTATGGAGGGGACATGCCCATGCTTTGCTCCCCCCACCCTCACTTTGACCCGTTATGGAAATCAATAATTTTGCTTCAGGGTGACAAAATATAGCGCCTGCGCCGCCAAAATGAGTGCCTGAGGCGCTAAAATGAGTGCCTGAGGCGCTAAAATGAGTGCCTGAGGCGCTAAAATGAGTGCCTGAGGCGCTAAAATGAGTGCCTGAGGCGCTAAAATGAGTGCCTGAGGCGCTAAAATGAGTGCCTGAGGCGCTAAAATGAGTGCCTGCGGCGCTAAAATGAGTGCCTGCGGCGCTAAAATGAGTGCCTGCGGTGCTAAAATGAGTGCGCCAAAATGAGTGCCTGCGGCGCTAAAATGAGTGCCTGCGGCGCTAAAATGAGTGCCTGCGGTGCTAAAATGAGTGCCTGCGGTGCTAAAATGAGTGCGCCAAAATGAGTGCCTGCGGTGCTAAAATGAGTGCGCCAAAATGAGTGCCTGCGGCGCTAAAATGAGTGCCTGCGGTGCTAAAATGAGTGCCTGCGGTGCTAAAATGAGTGCGCCAAAATGAGTGCCTGCGGCGCTAAAATGAGTGCCTGCGGCGCTAAAATGAGTGCCTACGGCGCTAAAATGAGTGCCTGCGGCGCTAAAACGAGTGCCTGCGGCGCTAAAATGAGTGCCTGCGGCGCCAAAATGAGTGCCTGCGGTGCTAAAATGAGTGCCTGCGGCGCTAAAATGAGTGCCTGCGGCGCTAAAATGAGTGCCTGCGGCGCTAAAATGAGTGCCTGCGGCGCTAAAATGAGTGCCTGCGGCGCTAAAATGAGTGCCTGCGGCGCTAAAATGAGTGCCTGCGGCGCTAAAATGAGTGCCTGCGGCGCCAAAATGAGCTGAAATGATTCTTAAAATAATGAAAATGTACGAATTTAGTCATGTACATGTACAGATAGAATTCTTGGCTTTGTCACCCCCCCCACCATAAAATCCATGGTGACGCCCCTGCCCAAAGCAACTTGATTCTTCTCAAGCGGGGGTCTGCCATAGACAAAAAAAGAAAATTCCGATTTCTCTTGAGCATGACTGAATGGAGAGATGCACAGCTTTTGAGTGCACTGTCTGGCTTGTGGTTTTTGCCATAGACAATTGTGTTTCTACACTCTCTTACGATATCAACTTTAGCTACTTTCCAAACGAGTGTGTGAGTGGATTGGTGACTGATTATAGTTGACTCTTCAGGCTGAATTGCAGACAATGAATGATCTCGTAGACCAAGTATTGGATGAGGACTCCTATTGTCTGAAAAGTGTTTAAATTGTTTAAGGTTTGAAATGTTTCTTGATATTGAATCAATCTAAAATTAGAAGCCACCAGACACTGGTTCTAGGAGTCCTTGGCTATGCTAATTTCCAATCCAGCAGGAGTTCGAGGGGTTGGTAGGGGGGGGGGTAATTAATTATCTATTCGCCGGGACTTAGACAGACTTATATCCCTGCTGAGCGAAAGTGGGGAAATCCCAATTCCGAATGGGATTACGTTGTTTTGGACAATTACAACAGAGAGAGAGGGAGAGATCTGAGAGCAGCAGATTAGGATCAAGAATGGCAGAGAGAGACGGGACGAACGAATGAGTGGGATTTAGGAAGGGAGAACTGAGGACCTGGAATGGTCTTTTGCAAGTTTTATCATGTATCATGTATCATGTATCACGACATTATCATGTAAAAATTTAAAAAGCTAACAAAGCGAGCGTAAAAGTTGCATAAGCCTTGTCTAAAAAAACTACGCAACATCGGAGTGAAATGCTACATGCTACATAAAACGGGTGTAAAATGCTACATGCTACATAAAACGGGTGTAAAATGCTACATGCTACATAAAACGGGTGTAAAATGCTACATGCTACATAAAACGGGTGTAAAATGCTACATGCTACATAAAACGGGTGTAAAATGCTACATGCTACATAAACGTGTGTAAAATGCTACATGCTACATAAAACGGGTGTAAAATGCTACATGCTACATAAACGTGTGTAAAATGCTACATGCTACATAAAACGGGTGTAAAATGCTACATGCTACATAAAACGGGTGTAAAATGCTACATGCTACATAAACGTGTGTAAAATGCTACATGCTACATAAAACGGGTGTAAAATGCTACATGCTACATAAACGTGTGTAAAATGCTACATGCTACATAAAACGGGTGTAAAATGCTACATGCTACATAAACGTGTGTAAAATGCTACATGCTACATAAAACGGGTGTAAAATGCTACATGCTACATAAACGGGTGTAAAATGCTACATGCTACATAAAACGGGTGTAAAATGCTACATGCTACATAAAACGGGTGTAAAATGCTACATGCTACATAAACGTGTGTAAAATGCTACATGCTACATAAACGTGTGTAAAATGCTACATGCTACATAAAACGAGTGCAAAAGTCGCTAAACCAGCTTCCTCCATCTGTGGATCATCAGTCAGCATTCAAAACTCCAACCCAAACGCTAAAAAAAGCGATTTTTGCTGGAGGGCAATCGATGGAAAATCAGCTTAGCCGTTGCTGGGACTTATGCATCATAAGCACTCCGTCCCACACCCCTCGCACCTTGGCGTCGGCAGACATCAAAGGAAAACTATTTCTTTGCCCGATCTGTCTGTTGTGCGCCAGCGAGCTGTACTTATGACTAATTGATTGAGTCTGACTCGGCATGTATTCGAATAACAAGTGCTTGATGATCCTTCTAATCTGGCTATCTTCTTATGATTCTATAAAGAAATTACCAACAGATATGTTGTACGAGTGTAAAATCTTTTACTTGAGTTTAACAAAATTTAAAACAATTCTTCAATACGCTCGCAGAATTACGCTCACGCATGCTCATGATCTGCAATGAGATTTACTCACGCAGACATGATCCGCTCCTATAGATTCACGTAGACATGATCCGCTCCTATAGATTCACGTAGACATGATCCGCTCCCTATAGATTCACACAGACATGATCCGCTCCCTATAGATTCACACAGACATGATCCGCTCCCTATTAGATTCACACAGACATGATCCGCTCCCTATTAGATTCACACAGACATGATCCGCTCCCTATAGATTCACACAGACATGATCCGCTCCCTATTAGATTCACACAGACATGATCCGCTCCCTATTAGATTCACACAGACATGATCCGCTCCCTATAGATTCACACAGACATGATCCGCTCCCTATTAGATTCACACAGACATGATCCGCTCCTATTAGATTCACACAGACATGATCCGCTCCCTATAGATTCACACAGACATGATCCGCTTCCTATTAGATTCACACAGACATTATCCGCTGCCTATTAGATTCACACAGACATGATTCGCTCCTATTAGATTCACACAGACATGATTCGCTCCTATTAGATTCACACATACATGATCCGCTCCCTATTAGATTCACACAGACATGATCCGCTCCCTATTAGATTCACACAGACATGATCCGCTCCCTATTAGATTCACACAGACATGATCCGCTCCCTTTAGATTCACACAGATACATGATCCGCTCCCTATAGATTCACACAGACATGATCCGCTCCCTATTAGATTCACACAGACATGATCCGCTCCGATTAGATTCACACAGACATGATCCGCTCCGATTAGATTCACACAGACATGATCCGCTCCCTATTAGATTCACACATACATGATCCGCTCCCTATTAGATTCACACAGACATGATCCGCTCCCTATTAGATTCACACAGACATTATCCGCTGCCTATTAGATTCACACAGACATGATTCGCTCCTATAGATTCACAGATACATGATCCGCTCCCTATTAGATTCACACAGACATGATCCGCTCCCTATTAGATTCACACAGACATGATCCGCTCCGATTAGATTCACACAGACATGATCCGCTCCGATTAGATTCACACAGACATGATCCGCTCCCTATTAGATTCACACAGACATTATCCGCTGCCTATTAGATTCACACAGACATGATCCGCTCCGATTAGATTCACACAGACATGATCCGCTCCGATTAGATTCACACAGACATTATCCGCTGCCTATTAGATTCACACAGACATGATCCGCTCCGATTAGATTCACACAGACATGATCCGCTCCGATTAGATTCACATAGACATGATCCGCTCCGATTAGATTCACATAGACATGATCCGCTCCGATTAGATTCACATAGACATGATCCGCTCCGATTAGATTCACATAGACATGATCCGCTCCGATTAGATTCACACAGACATGATCCGCTCCGATTAGATTCACACAGACATGATCACGAGTTGGAGATTCTAAATGTTTCAAATACGAATATTGTATTTAAAAATCATATAATTTGAACTTGGATGGCCCGTACTTGCTACTGACTCTACAACATGATAATAGTATACCGTAGAACAAAACAGTAGTATACTTTCATGAGTATATCTTCATTCACCTCTGGTGTGGAATCAAACATTTATCAGCAATGCTCAAATATTTTTACTTTGCTCAATTTTAGTTCTGACAAGCCTTGTTATGCCTTGTTATGTGCACTACAGGTCAACTGTTGAAGGGTTACATAATTACTGAGTCATTGTGTGGTAGCTTCACCGTTTCGGGATGAGCTTTGTTCGTTTGGTAGTAGTTTTGGTAATTTGGTAGTAGTTTTGGTCATTGGGTAGTAGTTTTGGTCATTTGGTAGTAGTTTTGGTAATTTGGTAGTAGTTTTAGTCATTGGGTAGTAGTTTTAGTCGCTGGGTAGTAGGTTTTGGTCATTGGTTAGTAGTTTTGGTCATTGGGTAGTAGCTTTAATCATTGAATAGTAGTTTTGTTATAGTCATTGGGTATAGTTTTGGTCATTGGGTAGTAGTTTTGGTCATTTGGTAGTAAGTTTCAGCTACACAAACCGCTCTAGTTGATATTTTGAGCGACAAACTGAAACTCACAGCCACGGCGGGTTGCCTTTCACTTCAAGCTTTAAGAGTGGGTTTGGTCAGCCTGGATGCCAAAAAACGCAATAAACTCGCGCTGGCCCCAATCTCTTCTACAGCTAAGAGTTGATTGGTTGAAATTACAGTATAGAATAGCTAGTAGAGTTTCAAATGCTTCTATTGTCAGTCGCGTTCGAGCTGCTGCATGAACAAACCCTCATATGCACTGTAGTATGATGCAGACCATTAGTCCACAGGCTTGACAGAGATCGCATGGAGCAGCGGCAAGTAGTGAGTGGTAAGTAAGTAAACGCCTTTTTCTGGAAATTACATTTTAGTAAACACATTTTAGGACATTTTCCTTGGGGCGTCGTTTCACAAACCCGAAATTTCACAAACCCGAAATTTCACAAACTCTGAAATTTCACGAAACCGAAATTTAACAAACCCAAAACTTCACAAATCCGAAACCTTACGGATCCGAAATCTCACAAAACCGAAATTTCACAAATCCGAAAACTCACAAATCCGAAATCTCACAAAACCGAAATCTCACAAATCCGAAATCTCACAAAACCGAAAGTTCACAAACCCCAAAACTTCGCAAATCCGAAATCTCACAAAACCGAAATTTCACAAACTCAAAGCTTCACAAATCCGAAACCTTTAAAATCCGAAATCTCAAAATCCGAAATCTCACAAAACCGAAATTTCACAGAGCCCAAAGATGTGTGGAAAAATGCCCTCCAGCCAAACCAGAGCTCCATTGCCTGCTGGCCAGACTCCTAGCTCTCGGTGTCCGCGGGTGACAGCCCATAGTGTTCAGCAGTCAAAGCGCGCCATACACTGCTGCAATTGCGGCAAAACTTCATGTAGAATCAGATGCTCGAAGGACACGATTTGTTATAATAAAATTTCAGAGTTTTGAGCTAGTTGCTTGTAACCCCCCACTGGGTTGAGTTTTAAGAGGCTGCAGGAACCCATAAAATATTCTTGGAGAAGGGGCTGCTATAAAAGTGGCATAAAAGCAACTTGCCCAGAAGAGAGAGAAACAGACAGACTAAAAGAGGGCCGGTGCAAAAGCGATTCGAACTGGAAAGCAACTCAAAGTCAAGCAACTAAAGTCAGGTGAACGAAAACAGCAGAGTCCGGGTGTCCTGTACATGCAAGCTTTTGCTGACTTCGAAATGGCTGTATCAGTTTTCACACCTCAAAAGCAGAAGCTCGTATCTACAGGAATACCTGCCTGCCATGGCCAGCAACAGCAATATATTTCCCCAATGCCTCTGCAATGCCGTACCAATGTCTCTGCAACCCTGTACCAATGTCTCTACAATTGTATACCAATGTCTCTAAAACCCTGTATCAATGTCAACAATTGTGTACCAATGTCTCTAAAATCCTGTACCAATGTCTCTAAAATCGTGTACCAATGTCTCTAAAATCCTCTACCAATGACTCTAAAATCGTGTACCAATGTCTCTAAAATCCTGTACCAATGTCTCTAAAATCCTGTACTAATGTCTCTACAATCCTGTACTAATGTCTCTACAATCCTGTACTAATGTCTCTACAATCCTGTACTAATGTCTCTACAATCCTGTACTAATGTCTCTACAATCCTGTACTAATGGCTCTACAATCCTGTACTAATGTCTCTACAATCCTGTACTAATGTCTCTACAATCCTGTACTAATGTCTCTACAATCCTGTACTAATGTCTCTACAATCCTGTACAAATCTGGTCCTCTCTCGGCTTTCTGCGTACAGTCTTGTACAAGTCACTCGTCCTCAATTGATTACGGGCTCTACTCAGTCGTACTCTACCAAATAACGCTCTCTGAACTTATATATCGTATAAGACAAGGACCTCATTTGGCCTGAAATTTCTAGGTTCGAATTCCATAGTAATAGAAATCTGCAAGTATTACTACTAGTAGCAAATTAGGCATGCAGATATAAAAGTGGGCGACGAAAGTAAAATTTCTTTGACCATTTATTGCAGCGTCCTTTCCATCGTTTATCAATCAATATTTCACCCTGTACTAATATATATTTCATCCTGTACCGTTTTTACCATCCTGTACTAACCTATATTTCATCCTGTACCATTTTTACCATCCTGTACTAATCTATATTTCATCCTGTACCGTTTTTACCATCCTGTACTAACCTATATTTCATCCTGTACCGTTTTTACCATCCTGTACTAACCTATAATTCATCCTGTACCATTTTTACCATCCTGTACCGTCTGCCTACCCTCATGCGTCAAACTCCTGAGCTGACCTGAGCTAAGGTTTGTTAAAACGCAGACATACGAAAGCGGTTATATTCTAACTTCAAGCATTGTTACTGCTAGTAGCAACTAGCTCTTTTTTGTATCGATTCTTCCAGGGGGCAGCGATTCACTCACTCACTGAAATATCTTGCATAAAGTAATTATTTTCAAACGAATACTCAAATTCCAAGGTAAGCCTGCGTGGCTACAGATTAAGATTTAACAAACTGCTTCCAAAAATTCAAGAAAATTGCGTCGCTAAATATTAGTTGAAAGCATTCCATTGAATTCCGCAGGTTTAGTGTATTTTTTAAGCTTATGTTAAGTTGCACAGGGAAAGTAAAATTTGCGTTAATAACAATTACTGTATAGCAGATAGCCGCGCTACATAGAGGGGGGGGGGGGGTAAGTTTAGTTGCAATATCGCCGCAGAAGTTTGCGCCTGCACCTGAACACCCCGCACCCCCCTTTACCCAGAGATTTTAGCGCAGAATTTATATGCCTCCTGCGGCTGCTACTCCAACAGCGCCAAAGGCATCTTTTTAATCCTGCCTACAAACAGGGCGGCGGCGTCCCTTTTGAAGTGAAATCAGTGAGCCAAGCTGGGGTGGGGGGCGCTGGCTGCACAGTCTGAGTGACCTTCCAACAGCCTGCAGAGTACAGTGTAACCGCAACCATTGCATTATCAGCATTAAGGAAACCAGACAAAAAGACAAACAAAAAAACAATATTGTATAGATAGCCAAATCTGATTGCCATAGGTTATGAGGAAGAAATAAATGAGTAAAACACAATATGCCAGCGGTATCCATGCCATGTTATAGGCTAGGCATTGAACCATAGACATTTATGCGAAGTCACATAACAGTGTGGCCACCATTTCGTGGTCTGCTAGAATTCTATGATTGATTATATATCAAAACTATATTATACCAATACTGAGACATGCTTTACATAACCTATACTGTAGTTAGCGCATAGCACCAGAGCGAGGGTTGAACCATAGACAATATGGTGCTTGTGTCTCTTCTCAGGCTCCCTTTCTTTTTCTCTCCTCTCTCTCATATCTCCTCTCTTGTCTTTTTCTTTTACATAAGCACACAGCAGCTGGATTCAGAGATGAGGCGGATTTCTCTGTTTTTACCATAAGACATTCTCACCAAGTGAGGTTTTAGGGTCAGACACTCTCAGCCATAGACAAAATGCAACGTTTCGACGTGTCTCGACGTTTTTATCTAGTTTCATCGCCCTGCAGCCTATTAGTATTGGTAGTCTTGATGATAATCGCGCATGTCTATGGTAATCCTCACTGGATTGCTGCCTAGATCTGCCAGATATACAGATATCTGCAGCCAATTGCATATTGATAATGCAGCTTGAAAACGATCTTTTGATTCTTGTTTCCTTAGAGAAAAAAGCGTCTGTGTTAAAAACCCGCTGTCTGTGGGGTGGGGGCATTCCCAGAAGCAGATAAAACAGCAGGGCTAGTCGCGGTTGGGGGATAGCGGGCAGGTCGAGTCAAAGGCACCGCCGACGCCCCCTCTCGCGTTGGAAAAGAAACAAAACAGTCGGGCAAACCGAAGAGAGGCTTTTGTCGGATGAAGAGGAGCGAGATAGACAGAGAGAAAGAGAGAGTGAACGAGGGTAGAGAAGAGAGCCGGAGCATTTGCAGAAGTTGAGGGCGGAGTGTTTTATTGTTTGATCGTAAAAGTTTTATAGGACGCCATGGCGCAAACAGAAAGAGGGAGAGAAAAAGAGAGACAATCAGCAAGCCCTCCCGCTTTAGAAGAGCAGAAGCAGAGCTTGCCGTTTTTCTGCTTTCGCAACCCAAGTGGATGTTGAAGCGCTAGCGTGGAGGGGGGTTCGCGGCTGCGCACTTCACTGACGCTTCGCTGAGGGCCTCTGACGCAAACATCGACAAGTCCCCGTTGGTTACAAAAATACTTAACTGAGTTATGTCCTCCATTGCAGCTCTACTGCATGATTTGATAGATAGATAGATAGATAGATAGATAGATAGATAGATAGATAGATTTAATAGATAGATAGATAGATAGATAGATAGATAGATAGATAGATAGATAGATAGATAGATAGATAGATAGATAGATAGATAGATAGATAGATAGATAGATAGATAGATAGATAGATTAGATAGATAGATAGATAGATAGATAGATAGATAGATAGATAGATAGATATGATAGATAAGATGATAGATAGATAGATAGATAGAATAGATAGATAGATAGATAATAATAGATAGATTAGATAGAATAGATAGATAGATAGATAGATAGATAGATAGATAGATAAGATAGATAGATAGATAGATAGATAGATAGATAGATAGATAGATAGATAGATAGATAGATAGATAAGATAGATAGATAGATAGATAGAT
>NIVC01003028.1:62500-71439 GCA_002269645.1 Macrostomum lignano | reverse complement strand
TCTGACCCTATCGCTACCCTTTCGTAAGGGTTGGTCAACTACTTGTAGTGGCGATGAGAGTAGAATCCTTAAAAGTCTGTCTCACAATACCCAGTAGATCTATCCTGTTTTGATTGCGAACCTTTTATTAAAAAGAACACTTTTTTATCATGTGAATGTCCTAAAAGTCCGCCAGACTCACTATGATGGAGATTGTCCGCTCACTCGCCCGCAGGTGAAAGTCTGGTTTCAAAACCGTCGAATGAAGAAGAAGAAGCTGCAGACCAGGACAAGGTCATCCGAGGACAACGTGTCAGCCGAGTCAGTCAGTCCAGCCATGGCTCACCATCAGCTTCACCAGCAGCATCATCACGGCCTGCACCATCATGGAGCCATGCTGATGGGCCACATGGAGCAGCTGGGCAGCTTCAAGCAGGAGGACATGCACCACCAAGGCGTGGACCTGAAGGATCCTCGCTTGTAGTCCATCCGCAGGGCGGCATTTGCTCTTGACGCTCGACCGCGAATCAATCGATTATTCTTCCTAGCAGAATCCGCGCAGAGGAAGCTGCTGCTTCTTTGATTTGCTGCTCAGAAGGGAATCCATAGGGGAAGCCAAGCTGAAAATATCGATCGGGTGTCAGACTCTAGAGAGACTGCGACCTTTGGTATCCCATTTTGGTCCCGGAAAATCTGTACCCATGTATCTATCCAACACTTGTGAGACGCTGACACTCCTTCCGATGCACTGACACTCCTGTGGATGCGCTGACACTCCAGAAGAGATTCTGACATGCCCGGTAGAGGCACTGACACTCTGATAGACACAAACACCCTGGTAGACACACTGACACCCTGGTAGACACACTGACACCCCGGTGGACACACTGACACTGTTCGACACTGGCACCCTGGTAGACACACTGACACTGTTCGACACTGGCACCCCGGTGGAACTCACTTTAAAGGGCCGCGTTACTCCTCTTAAAACACTCTAAAGCAAGTGCTAGAAACTGACTCGTCAGAAAAGCAAGCCAGCGCGTTTCAAAAATCGACCGTTAAACATTAAGCAGCAAACCGAGCTACCGCGAAAAGCAATGAATTTGTCTGTCAATGCAAAACCAGTTCCCGCCTGTGTAATATCCTTTCTCATTCGACACTTGTTATACGTTTGTCTAGCAACTCAGATTCTATTTCCCCTCCCGGGCAGTGTCTCAGCGCTTGTTTCGCTGCAGTCACTCCAAAGCAACGCAGACAATGACCTTATCATGTACTTCTGCTCGCGTCTCTGTCTCTGGTTGGTCGCAAAGTTGCGACAGAGGTAGCGAAACCACCACTAAATCGATGCTAATAAGTGTTTATATATCTCTTGCGTGCAAACTTCTATAATGCTATACGCATAAATACTTATCCATCAATTATTACTTATAATTACGCCGCGATCCCTCTATCCGCTATGAAAAAGCAATTATTTTAAAGGGCATGCGCTTGCGACTCGTTTTCTCGGTTACGCCTACATTTGGTGGCAAAATCCGGACTTATCTAACCCTGCTGCTATATGCTTTGCGTTTATAGATTTCTGTAAATACACTGCACACTCTATTGAAAGTAGTGCCGTAATGTCTACCGATAAGTACTCTTGGATAATATAGTTTTTTCATTTTATTAAAGCAAAGTTATCGTCACGATACAATCGATTCATCTCAAATATTTATTGTAGAACGGCTGGAAAAAATGATCAGACGGTCGGTCTTACAGAAATTTCAACGATATCAATAGGTCGGTACGAGCTAAAGTTAACATTGATGGGTTACATGAATGCACAATGCATTTTTCATGGCACTGCGAGCTTAGTTGATGAACGGAACACGCCATTCTCTTGGTAAATCTTCAAAGAACACAGCAGTCATGCTGGTCGAAAAAGGAAGAAAGGAATTGCATAAAAAACCACAAAAAACCACTTTAATATCTACTATCTTATCCGGCCGTTGTCGAAGATTCCACACCCGGATTGCAGTGCTGCTCGGTCTCTTACAGAATGGACTCCGGCTACTCTTGCACAGATGCACCACCCTGAGCAGACCCGGGTAGAGACGCCAGGTGCGCAAGGCGGCATCCAAGCCGCTCAAATGGTATACAATGTCAAATTTTGACGAAACCTCTTTGAACGCGCTCACAATGTAGCCAATGATGAAGTTCTGCACGCTGATGCTCACGCTGATAACGAACAGCGTGTGCAGAAGGCTGGTAGACAGCCGGTGCGGCAGGTTGGCCGTGTTAATAATCAGCCGAAGCGGGGAGTACAGCACGTGACGATGCGAGCTGAAACTCCTGGCCTCGAAAGTCTGTCATGTAGAGCAGGGTGCCGAACACCAGGTAGGCCCAGACTAGCAGCAGCGGCAGTACCAGCAGGAAGTTCACCAACATCTTCCGGAAGCAGATGCTGAGAAAAGCCGCCTGCTTCACTGCCATTTCGTAGGCCTCAAATAGGCCGAACATGTTGAAGAAGAAGTACAAAACAGCCGAGCACTCAGCGGACTGCGTTAGCACCGACAGCCAGAAAGTGCCGCTGGAAATGCCCAGGACAAGAGCTGAGCAGTCTAGGAATCTGCTCAACAAGCTGGCCAAGACTATATAGATCAGACCCGTTGCAAAGCACAGCGCGTACACTGCGTCATAGAAGTGCGACTGAACTACAAAATCGGACTTGGAGGCAGGCATCCATCGGGATGAATAGAACTGTCGATCTTTGACAACGTTGTAAACAATGGTGACCAGTCTAAAGGCCTGAAATATTGCTAAGAGGATCAGGACGCTGATGAGATTTGCAATGATGTTGGACCGGGTGACCCGCGTAAAGAAAACTGGAGACCGGAGCAGCACACGGCTGTTCGCGGGATTTAGATCCGTGATCAGGAAGCGGAATAGGTTTTCTGGCTGGCAGCCATGCCGAATGAATTCCTCGGTTGAGGACCCGTTGGACAGCGAGCCATTAATCAGCGACCGCATATATTGGGTGAACTCGGAGAACCCCAACTGAAGCTGGTAGCCGCCGCACAGCATCGCGGATATGGTCCCGAACGAAAATGTAATGGGAGAGAAGATCAAAGTGAATATGACAATGGCTGCTCTGTGCATGTACATGGCGCAGGACATCTCGCTAACAACTGCTTTCATCCACTTCTTGATAACAGGACACTCGAGCAGTCCCGACTCCGACAGTGGATCCGCCTCCGACGCCGAGATCAGAGTGAGCATGAGCATGGGATTCTTGTCCCTCCGCTCACCCTTCATCAGATCGTACTCCGCAGGTCAAACGTGTTGCGAACTCGAATGCCGTGACTCACCTGCTTACTGAGAATGTAGCCTTTTACGTGCAGGATGCACTGAAATGTGGAGTATGCTCCGATGAGAACAGATAACTCCAGCGGTCTCAGTCCGTCCGAGTTCTCCATGAGACACAGCGAGTGCAGCAGACTCGATGCAGATCTGAAACGGAGCGAGACTGCATGACCAGCTGCGAGACAGTGCTCGAGCTCACTCACACATGAGACACAATATCGGACTCACTGCTGCTCCGAGTACGGACTCTCGACGTCGCTTAGCATGGAGAGCAGTCGAGTCTGGAACGCGTCGAACTGCTCCGAGAGGCGAGTGTTTCCGCCGGTAGCACTCTTCCGCCGGAGCAGCACGCTCGCCTCCGCCAGACAGTGCAGAACACCTGAGCCAGAATCGTCTCGCATCATGAGCAGGTGAGGCTGTTCAGCAGAGATGAAGCTCAGCACCCGTGAGCTCTGCCTGAGCACGCTGAGGTGAACGATTGTGCTGAAGCTGACGCTGCAGCGCTGAGCAGATGAAGTGCGGCCCGATGAGGATCTCGTCCAGCAGCCAGTCGATCGCTGCATCTCAGCGTCGGTGCTTAGATGGCCGCTGAGGTGTTCGGGTCCGAGGCCAGCTGCAGACAGCACCGCCAGCATCCGCTGCACGTCATCGCACCGCAGGCACTCCGTCAGGCGATTAGACAGCTCAGGGTCGAAGACAAATCCTGAATCTTCTTGAGGCATGGTCTTGGATACTGAGCACTCAAGAGTATCCCTTGACTACATTTCAGCTACCGCCCACCTCTCTTTATAAATGATTGCCTCTTGCTTCCGAAGTGCAAATGTTTGTTGAGTCGCTCTCTACTCGTCGATTCACACAGAGTTGGCACAGCCATCCAGGAAGCGTTATCGACTTAATTACATTTCTGAGAATTATTGATAACACACTGCTTGCTCAGTGTGTTATCAATAATTTGAGTAGTAAATTTAAGCATTCTTTTTACAACCTTAACTAGTCTTATCGACTTTTTGGCTGGTTCTATGGACCATTGGTTGTAGCAGGGGATGCCAGATAATTGAAAATCGTTTGAAGGCCTCATTTTGCTTATTACAAAGCAGAAGCAGGATAAGTAAGTCTTAGTGTTCTTTAAACAAATTTTTCTATTTTTGTAGGATACATTGCATCGAACGGGCATTTACCGTTTTTATTAGAGGCAGTAAGCGACATTGTCACACAACCGGCGAGAGGCATTGCTGCCCATTCCGCCGACTCCCCTGAGCAGGCACACAAGCGCGCGGATACGTACGCAGTCATACGCACAGGCACACACTCACACAGGAGTGTACAGCGGCCCTGACTTTATTTATTGTTAGGCATGTACACTTCACTGTGCCTATGAAAAATATATCAAAAATATTATATTAATAATAATACTAATAAGTGCAAAAAACTCTAAGTAACATAAGGTAGCGTGCATGGAGATGAAAATAAGCCATAAATTTTCTAAGGTTCTAAGGTTTTAAGATTACACGAAAGAGAAGAAATTTACTAGTGATTTAAATAAATAAATATACATGTAGAGCCCGTAGATTTAATCGTTTTATACTCAAGCGGAAACGTTATGAATAGTTTTTTTCTCTCTAGGTCGCGTGTTATCCAAAACCAATCGGGCCAAGTTGCCTTCTTGAAAAAATAAATTTAAAACCTCTTGCCATTATAGACAAGTCGAAATGCATTGCTTATCATGTACTGAAGTAATCAGAAATATTTGTGTATTTTCCAAGTTATTACTCTTAGCAAACATTACGCCCTTATTTTTTTTTATTTTATACCACTTACATAGCTATAGTAGTTGGAGTCCTCTTCATCGGCTAACTGACTTTAGTGTAAGTATTCATACTATAATTCAGAATAAAAGGTTAAAGATTGAAGATGCCGCATATGTTTTTCATCGCATTTTCATCTGTTAGCTGTAAAAATGACCGATGCATGCAGTTTAAGACTGGGCTGATTTCCAAAATTATTCCGCTTCAGCTTCGGTTCGTGTCAAAAAATCGGCTGCGAGGTGGCCGCAAGCTGCAAACGGTCAGGACGTACCTTGGCTCCTGCTCCTCCTTTGCCCAGTAGCGGAGCATTCGAGTCAGAAACCAATAGAACTTCCACGCCTTGAAGGAGCAGTTAAGGCTGGATAGCTGGTAGATCAATTCGAAATTGACTGCCACGTGACTGAACGCATGCAAAATGTAGGCAATGAGTAGGTTCTGGATGTTAATGGTCACGATGAGAGCGAATAGAGTGTGCAAAATCATTACAGACAGCCTTGGCGACAGCTGGAGCAGGTTGACAATCAACAGCATCGGTGAGTAGAATACTGCGAAATGCGATTGAAAATCGGTACCATTAACGTCGGCAAGGTACAGAAGGGTGCCAAACACCAGGTAGGCCCAGATAAACAGCAGTGGAATGGAGTTTAAAAACTTGGCCAACATCCAGCGAAAGCATATGGCTAAGAAGGCCACGTGTTTAAGTATCATCTCGTACACTTCAATGATGCTGAACAGATTGAAGAAAATGAATAGTACAGCGGAGCACTCTGAGACACTTGACAATACTTGCAGTCGGTAGTTTTCAGTAGCAGGCTCCAGCACATAGTCTGAACAGTCCAGCATCCAGAGCATAACCAAAGTGCTACTGACATACACCAGGCCACTGATGAAGCTCATTATGAACACGTTGTCATAGAAACGACTCTGCACGAGATAATTCGATCTGCGAGGCATCCATCGGGGACTGCGGAGGACTATCCTTGTCCGGTGCACAATGATGACAGCCTGAACTAGCAGATACCCAAAACTATCAACGGAATCAGGAGAGGTAGCCGAAACATCTCGTAGCGCTTCACATCGTTGAAAAAAACGGGGGAAACACAGACCACGGCGTTGTTGTCTGGATTGGACCTGTTGGAGAGGAAAGCCAGAATTTGCAGGGAGGAGCAACTGGACCGCACAAAATCCACCGCGAGCTCTTGAGCACTGGTATTTGAGGCACCGAAGCCACCTCTGGGCAGTTGCGACCTCAAGTAGCCAATGTGTTCCCGATATCCAACCTGCAGGTAGTGACCGAATTGGACAAAGCTGGCCACCGCAACTATGAACGGAGTCAGAGGACTCATATAGGTCACTATTGTTGGTAGAAACATGCTTTTCAGCATCACAGTGCCGCGCATGTCAAAGAAAATTGCTTTCATCCACTTCTTGATGACGGGACACTCGAGCAGTCCCGACTCCGACAGTGGATCCGCCTCCGACGCCGAGATCAGAGTGAGCATGAGCATGGGATTCTTGTCCCTCCGCTCACCCTTCATCAGATCGTACTCCCGCAGGTCAAACGTGTTGCGAACTCGAATGCCGTGACTCACCTGCTTACTGAGAATGTAGCCTTTTACGTGCAGGATGCACTGAAATGTGGAGTATGCTCCGATGAGAACAGATAACTCCAGCGGTCTCAGTCCGTCCGAGTTCTCCATGAGACACAGCGAGTGCAGCAGACTCGATGCAGATCTGAAACGGAGCGAGACTGCATGACTAGCTGCGAGACAGTGCTCGAGCTCACTCACACATGAGTCACAATATCGGACTCACTGCTGCTCCGAGTACGGACTCTCGACGTCGCTCAGCATGGAGAGCAGTCGAGTCTGGAACGCGTCGAACTGCTCCGAGAGGCGAGTGTTTCCGCCGGTAGCACTCTTCCGCCGGAGCAGCACGCTCGCCTCCGCCAGACAGTGCAGCACACCTGAGCCAGAATCGTCTCGCATCATGAGCAGGTGAGGCTGTTCAGCAGAGATGAAGCTCAGCACCCGTGAGCTCTGCCTGAACACGCTGAGGTGAACGATTGTGCTGAAGCTGACGCTGCAGCGTGAGCAGATGAAGTGCGGCCCGATGAGGATCTCGTCCAGCAGCCAGTCGATCGCTGCATCTCAGCGTCGGTGCTTAGATGGCCGCTGAGGTGTTCGGGTCCGAGGCCAGCTGCAGACAGCACCGCCAGCATCCGCTGCACGTCATCGCACCGCACGCACTCAGTCAGGCGGCTGGACAGCTCAAAACCAAAGAAATTGTCTCCTTCATTTTCGCTATTTGGTGGTGTCTGTGGTTTCATTGCCTGTCGCTGCTTCGATAACTTTCAATTTCCTATGTATTGGGTATCAGTTTTCTCGAATTCAATCTTGGAGTATGCGCAGTCTTTTTCGTGACTGAAATACTGGATCGCAGTCTGTATCGTTACATTCTGCTCCCATTTCTCTCCCCCTATCCACCGCGATGCTCAGCCAATTAGGCCATGTTTGGGCCATGCATGGCAGCTGCGGATAAGTCAATAACTGGGCACCGACTAATTGGATTCTGGGGTTATTGGCTGTCAAACAGTCGACCAGTTGGGCTGTGCAGGCCTCACAGTGTACGTAGTACAACAGAGGCAGTCATGAGCCCTATTGTTATGCCTTGTAACCTAGCAACCATCTAGAGGCAATTTGTGACAGAAACTCTGTGCAAATACATCTAATTGAGTTATGCGCAATCAAGTCAATAGACAGATCGAGTAATTTTCCTTTGTGTTCTGGTCTACAATACGCTACGCCTTTTACCCGCCTACCTTCAGGCGGGGCGCCAGCTACAGAAAGGTCGCCAGGTAAAGAGGGACACCAGCTACAGAGGGGGCGCCAGCTACAGAAGGGGCGCCAGCTACAGAAGGGGCGCCAGCTACAGAGGGACGCCAGCTACAGAGGTGGCGCCAGCTACAGAAGGGGCGCCAGCTACAGAGGGCGCCAGCTACAGAAAGGTCGCGAGGTAAATAGGGACGCCAGCTACAGAGGTGGCGCCAGCTACAGAAGGGGCGCCAGCTACAGAAGGGGCGCCAGCTACAGAGGGGGCGCCAGCTACAGAGGGACGCCAGCTACAGAGGTGGCGCCAGTTACAGAAGGGGCGCCAGCTACACCCCATGACACCCACCACCACCGTTGTCGCCACTCGGATTAACATGGAGAAAGTTAGAAAGGAAAGTAAGAAATAAAGAAAGCAGAAAGAATTTAGTTGGGCTAAAGTCCCGACTGTCGGCAGCCCTCGCCTTCCATCTGATTTCCAACCTTTTCTACGGAGCAAATCTGCAGACTGTAATTATGGCAATGGTACGCTGTTTTCCTGTGTAATATTAATCAAAATTAAAGCTAGCTAGAAGCTTTTGGAGACAGGAAAATTCTGCATAACAAAGTGTTCTAACTAGCTAATTAGCTAATTATCTTGTTGACAACTGAAACAGTTGTGCAATAATTGCTCCTATTTAAGGCAGCATTGACAGAGCAACTCAATGGTTTATGAGGACTGGCAAGCCCGTTGTCAAGGCCTGTTTGTTTTTTGTAGGCGTAATGCTCTGAAGTTAATGTGTATATTCATATTTGTGGTCAATAAGAGGACAGCAGTAACTTTAAAACTGGAATATATACCTAATATTTTTATTTTGCACCAAGCTTCGCACGTTTAACGATTAAATTGCGAAAAAATTAGCTTTCTACATTTGATAATAATTGATTACACCTGCCCTATTTGGGCCAGCTGTGCAACCGACAGCTCAGCCGCAGCTATTGCGCG
>NIVC01003028.1:42500-57500 GCA_002269645.1 Macrostomum lignano | reverse complement strand
TCCGGACCGCGGGCCAGCAGCAAAGTGTGCGTCACCGTCACGTAGCCGCCTTGGACAGCGCCGATGATAGCGGCGTGGGCGCACAGGCCGTAGAGGCAGTCGGCGTGCTGTCGGCGCCGGCGCCCGCAGGCCCGCGCGATGGCCAGCAGGGCGAGCGCCAGCTGAGCAACCAGCGTCAGGCCGGCCAGGCCGAACCCGAGCGAATAGAGCAGCACCGGGGTTGGCGGCCGGCTACTAGGCGAAGTTGGCGGAGCCGGGATCAGCGAGTTGATTGTTGTCGCCATGGCAACTGCCGGGGGCGGCACCGAGAATGCTGCGTGCGTTCGATTGGGGACACCACCGACGCCGCCGCCGCCTCCGCCGACGCCGAAGTTTCTGCCGGTTGTGTAATTCCGCGCCGATGTGTCCAGCGCCCTGAGAAACTCCGCCTTCGCCAGACGAACTACCGGCTCGTCAGAATTCATGACGGGTCGCGCTTTGCCGCCTCCTCCTCTTCCTGGCGGTGAGGGGGTGGCGACGGGGCCAGCGGAGAGAGCGCGTTGGCGGAGAGAAGAGGAGGGGCAGCTTTGACCGAGCCAATTCGCTGCAGGGCAAAGAAAGAGGGCGGATCTGAGGCCAGGAGAGTTTTTGGCGCTGAACCGAAAGGACGCCCGGTGGTTTCCGCGGGTCAGGGCGAGAGAGAGAGAGGGGGGACTGGGGGAGGAATAGGGGGCAATCCCGGGCTGGCCCCGGGGAAGTGGGGACACAATCTCTCCTGGCTGCCGGGAGCGGTCCGGGCAATCAGTGGCCCAACGTCCCTCTTCTACAACAACAGCAGCGGCAGCAGCAGCGGTGGCGGCGGCTGTGGCGGCTGTGTGGCGGCAGGCTGCGCAGGCAGACCTGGAGGGTGGGGAAAAGAAGCAGAAAAAAATCACGGACCAGAGGGAGACTGCATGGCGGGCTGAAATTAGGTAATAGGACACGGACTTTTTGATCTTGAAACGCTGCAAAAAGGGGGATGAACCAGCTGGTCGACTCTGCGCTTCCCGTTTGCTATTCCAGCTCGCTTTTGTGCAGGTCAAGCAGGTCTGCTAATGCAGAAATAGGAGAAATAGGACAGTGTGTCTGTCTGTCTGTCTGTCTGTCTGTCTGTCTGTCTGTCTGTCTGTCTGTCTGTCTGTCTGTCTGTCTGTCTGTCTGTCTGTCTGTCTGTCTGTCTGTCTGTCTGTCTGTCTGTCTGTCTGTCTGTCTGTCTGTCTGTCTGTCTGTCTGTCTGTCTGTCTGTCTGTCTGTCTGTCTGTCTGTCTGTCTGTCTGTCTGTCTGTCTGTCTGTCTGTCTGTCTGTCTGTCTGTCTGTCTGTCTGTCTGTCTGTCTGTCTGTCTGTCTGTCTGTCTGTCTGTCTGTCTGTCTGTCTGTCTGTCTGTCTGTCTGTCTGTCTGTCTGTCTGTCTGTCTGTCTGTCTGTCTGTCTGTCTGTCTGTCTGTCTGTCTGTCTGTCTGTCTGTCTGTCTGTCTGTCTGTCTGTCTGTCTGTCTGTCTGTCTGTCTGTCTGTCTGTCTGTCTGTCTGTCTGTCTGTCTGTCTGTCTGTCTGTCTGTCTGTCTGTCTGTCTGTCTGTCTGTCTGTCTGTCTGTCTGTCTGTCTGTCTGTCTGTCTGTCTGTCTGTCTGTCTGTCTGTCTGTCTGTCTGTCTGTCTGTCTGTCTCATAGCCCAGTGCACAGAGCGGGCGGGCGCACAGAGCTGCAAAGAACAAACGCTTCTTGTCCGTCTGTTTCTTTCGCAACGAGTCTTCCCGGCCGTTCCATTCCCCTCTCTTCTTTGCCCTCCCGTGTCTCTGCCTGCTCTCTACCCAGTGGGCGTGGCAGCCTTGTGACACAAAGAAGAAACATGATGATGATAGTATTTGAAGCGGGCTGCGAGAGGTTGAGCTGAGCACAGCTGAGCAGAGGGGCAGAGTAATCCGCGCCTGGGTATACAGCTTTCCACTTTTGAGTCTTACCGCACTCTGGAAGCGCCTCTCGCGTTGGACTGTCGCCGACTGCCAGTGAGGATGCAAACTTCTGATGCTGGTGCCGAGACGAGGCCTGCTCTGATTTGCTTTTGCTGGCCGGCCGCGCTTCTTTGTCCCGCAACACAGCCGGGGATTGGGAAACCGGATGCCCGACTGTTCCCTTGCCGCTGCCTCACCCTCAGTCCTGGGATTACGGAGAGAGAAGGGAGAAGAGGTAAGGCTTGAAAGGGTAAAAGAGCTGAGAAGTAAAGTGAAGCCCTGTCTGGACTGATGGGGAGGCAAACGGAGCCTGGGCACGGGCTGGAAGGAAGTCCGATCCGTAGACTTTCTGAATACTGATCCCTTCTCCAGGTCTCTTCGCCCGCTGCGAGCCTCGAGGCAGCTCCTTTTTCTCCTTTTCTGCTTTTCCTTCTTGCGGACGGAGCCTTCAGTGAAGCGGTAAGGCCGGACAGGCAGACAGACACACAGAGAGAGAGAGAGAGAAGAGTGGCGATAGAAAACAGGCGGGATGGCCGCTGTTGAAGAAGTTGAAGTTGCTGCGTCGTCGGACGGCTGCCTCGTTCTATTTCAAGCTTCTCAGCGGCTCCCTGCCTCTCTTTCTCTCCCTCCTTTTCTTTTTTCTCTCTCGACCTCCGTGAGCGACTTGGCTCGCCTAATACCCCCTTGACTGGCCCGTCAGCCTGGCCGGTGGATTTGGCGGGATCTGAGGGTGGGGGTGGTAAAGAGGGCAGAGAAATTGCTCCATCCTCCAGTCTCCTTCCCTGCGTGCGGCGCTGCCGCTTACTCGCTCGCAAGCCGGCGCATGAAAGGTGCTTTCTTGTGTGGGGGGGGGGGGGGGGGGAACCTGCTCCCATCGGGCCAACCTTCAATCCATCCTCATCGCTCCCACCCAGCAACTATAACGGCCAATAGGAGTCCATTGGCTTCATCCTACCCGGCTGAAATAAAGAGAAAAAATGATCTACCAGCAGCCAATACTTGTTTCAATTTCCTTTACCAGCCTCTCGATCTGTCTCTCCACGCTTGGTAGGGGATTTCCTACAGTCAAGTCGCACACGTATTTCCCTCGAATGGAGAAACTGACTGACAAGAGGAGTGGGGGGTGGTGGGACAAAACAATAGATGCCAGTTTTCAATGGACTGGCTGCAACTGCGTCGGGAGCCAACGTACTTACTGCTGAAGGGGCCGTGATTAGGCCGCAAGGTTCCTATCGCAACCCCAAGGTAAAATATACCAAGGTTCAACCTAGCGGATGCGCCCAGCCGGCGCCAATAGTCGGCAGGTTCGCAGAGGAGGCATCGGCGACCCTCATCCGGCCATCCGACGCAATCTGAAGTCTAGGACCGTAATATACTAAATTATTTTTATTTCGAAACCGAATTCCCAGAAAGACACATTCTCGATTCCCAGAAAGACACCTTTTTATTCCCAGACGGAGACTTTCTCGATACCTAGAAAGACACATGATCGATTCCTAGAAAGACATTCTCGCTGAACAGAAAGACACATTCTTGATTCCTATAAAGACATGATCGAATCCAAGAAAGACACATAAATCGATTCAGAGAAAGACACATCGATTCCTAGAAAGACACATGATCGATTCCTAGAAAGACACATTCTCGATTCCTAGAAAGACGCATTCTCGATTCCTAGAAAGACTAATTCTCGATTCCTAGAACGACACATGATCGACTCCTAGAAAGACACATGATCGACTCCTAGAAAGACACATGATTGATTCCTAGAAAGACACATGATCGATTCCTAGAAAGACACATGATCGATTCCTAGAAAGACAAATGATCGATTCCTAGAAAGACACATGATCGATTCCTAGAAAGATACATGATCGATTCCTAGAAAGACGCATTCTCGATTCCTAGAAAGACTAATTCTCGATTCCTAGAAAGACGCATTCTCGATTCCTAGAAAGACTAATTCTCGATTCCTAGAACGACACATGATCGACTCCTAGAAAGACACATGATCGACTCCTAGAAAGACACATGATTGATTCCTAGAAAGACACATGATCGATTCCTAGAAAGACACATGATCGATTCCTAGAAAGACAAATGATCGATTCCTAGAAAGACACATGATCGATTCCTAGAAAGATACATGATCGATTCCTAGAAAGACACATGATCGATTCCTAGAAAGACAAATGATCGATTCCTAGAAAGACACATGATCGATTCCTAGAAAGACACATGATCGATTCCTAGAGACACAGGGATGTTGCGGAATTCTCGAGAGTACCCAGCAAGCGCTGAGCTCTTCGCGCTTACATCTGCACTGCACAGATTCAAGCAGCAGCCGCGTGCCTGATTAGCCTTCTCAAGCTGTGGCCGAGGCTCGCGGCGAGTTACCATTGGACCCCCCCCCCCTTGTGCGTGCGGTCTGCCGCTCCTTGTCTCCGGTTTCCTATCGGGCGCCTGCCCCCCTTCTCTCTCTCATCCATCCTGTCTCCTCTTCTATTTCTCTTTCCCACATTTCCTTTTATTTCTTTCAGCCAGTCCGGCCGCTGAAAATTAACTCGGGGCCGGACTCAAAATAAAACAGGGCAGCTCCGGCTCGCCTCAGTTTTGGCTCGCACTCTCCCGAAATCCCAGTGCAGCCGGCCCGGGGCATTGCTCAGCTATCAAATCTGGCAGTTACTGGGGCCGGCGAGGTGGGTCGGCGAGAAAAATTGCTTTCTTTCAGCTCTCCCTAGAGTTTGAGTTCAAATCCGCTCCAGCTGGTATTGGGGGGGGGGGTGGCGGCAAATCAAATACGAAAATATGAGATTTTGAGAGTGAGAGAAAGAGAAATAAGATTAGTGAGAGAATACTTGCTCAGCCATGCTCTGGGAGAAACGTTTTTACCAGAGGATTTTTTGCGAGTCACTGAGCTCATGTCCGAAGCTACGGCTTGTAAATGTACTATAGATATTATTGCATAGTAGTTAGAGTGAATCTCACAGTCTCATCTCCGATCTCATCTCCGATCTCATCTCCGATCTCATCTCCGATCTCATCTCCGATCTAATCTCCGATCTCATCTCCGATCTCATCTCCGATCTCATCTCCGATCTCATCTCCGATCTCATCTCCGATCTCATCTCCGATCTCATCTCCGATCTCATCTCCGATCTCATCTCCGATCTCATCTCCGATCTCATCTCCGATCTCATCTCCGATCTCATCTCTGTAAGTCTGAGCAGTATAGGAGTGAATCTCACAGTCTTATCTCCGATCTCTCTATGTAAAAACAATATAGTCTCCATCCTCAATGTCTCGCTGAGTGAATCTCAGCCTCGCGCTCAATCTCAATCAGCAGCAAGCACTTTGCAGGCTGTGAGTAAAGTCAACTACAATCTGGGGTGACTCGCTGATTTCACACTTCGCTGACTTTGCCGAAACCCGGAGAGCTGGCAGGCAGGTGAGGCCTTGGAGAGAAAATGAAGTACGCCCTGATAAGGGGTAATGTGGGCGGGTAGAACTGCATAAGTGAGTGAGTGAGTGAGTGAAGGCGGGACTCTTGAGCAAGCGAGATGGAGATGAGAGAGGCGGATGCAAGTCTGGTCTACATGCAAGTTTGATAAGGCTCAGAGGCTGAGAAACGACATCAAGAGGTAGGCGAGCCTTGGATGCGGCTGACGGAGACTGCGTAGGTGGGCGTGGGAACTCAGCTAAGCTTGCAGACACGGGGAGTTGGATGGAGAGGGATGCTGCCTGTAATCTGCATTATTTCTAGTTTCTGTTCACCTGACCAGCCCACTGCGATTTTAAGTCAGGTTGGTCTCATGTTGGTTTTGGGTGAGGTTGGTTAGATTGGTGTTAGATTGGTGTTAGATTGGTGTTAGATTGGTGTTAGATTGGTGTTAGATTGGTGTTAGATTGGTGTTAGATTGGTATTAGATTGGTGCTAGATTTGTGTTAGATTAATGTTAGATGGGTGTTAGTTTAATGTTAGATTAATGTTAGAGTGGTGAAATTTGATAAGAAAAGCACAAAAATTCAATTGAAAAATTGAATTGGCTGGGGATAAGCTACGGGTTGGGATTCTATAAATCACTATTGGGATAAATTTCCCACAGACAGCCATTGGCACAAGGATTGGGGAACCTTGGGAACTTTAGGAAGACTGGCAGAAGCCGAGTTGTTCCCAATGCCCCTTACACGAATACGCGAACGGGGAGGTTCAGGCCTTGGGGGTGGAGATCCGCCCACACGCGGCTCGAAGATGGAAGGGGGGAGGCGGTGGCCGACCCGATCCAGTGCGAGTGCATGCCAAGCAAATCGGTATCGGAATAAACAGCCCCACAGCTAATCCTCATTCCTAAGCCGACTGACCAACTGACTGACAGGCGAACCGGTCTGGCAATCATTCCATGGACCCCTCTGCTGCCATCTGGACTGGAACCATGGCTGCGGCAGGATCAGTTTATGGACCCTTGTCGAACAAACTGAGCTGGAACCATCTGGACTGGAACCATCTGGACTGGAACCATCTGGACTGGAACCATCTGGACTGGAACCATCTGGACTGGAACCATCTGGACTGGAACCATCTGGACTGGAACCATCTGGACTGGAACCATCTGGACTGGAACCATCTGGACTGGAACCATCTGGACTGGAACCATCTGGACTGGAACCATCTGGACTGGAACCATCTGGACTGGAACCATCTGGACTGGAACCATCTGGACTGGAACCATCTGGACTGGAACCATCTGGACTGGAACCATCTGGACTGGAACCATCTGGACTGGAACCATCTGGACTGGAACCATCTGGACTGGAACCATCTGGACTGGAACCATCTGGACTGGAACCATCTGGACTGGAACCATCTGGACTGGAACCATCTGGACTGGAACCATCTGGACTGGAACCATCTGGACTGGAACCATCTGGACTGGAACCATCTGGACTGGAACCATCTGGACTGGAACCATCTGGACTGGAACCATCTGGACTGGAACCATCTGGACTGGAACCATCTGGACTGGAACCATCTGGACTGGAACCATCTGGACTGGAACCATCTGGACTGGAACCATCTGGACTGGAAACCATCTGGACTGGAAACCCTCTGGACTGGAACCATCTGGACTGGAACCATCTGGACTGGAACTGTCTGGACTGGAACCATCTGGACTGGAAACCCTCTGGACTGGAACTGTCTGGACTGGAACCATCTGGACTGGAACCATCTGGACTGGAACCATGGGGATTGGAAACCCTCTGGACTGGAACTGTCTGGACTGGAACTGTCTGAACTGGAACCATCTGGACTGGAACCATCTGGACTGGAAACCCTCTGGACTGGAAACCCTCTGGACTGGAACCATCTGGACTGGAACCATCTGGACTGGAACCATGGGGATTGGAAACCCTCTGGACTGGAACTGTCTGGACTGGAACCATCTGGACTGGAACCATCTGGACTGGAACCATCTGGACTGGAACCATCTGGACTGGAACCATCTGGACTGGAACCATCTGGACTGGAACCATCTGGACTGGAACCATCTGGACTGGAACCATCTGGACTGGAACCATCTGGACTGGAACCATCTGGACTGGAACCATCTGGACTGGAACCATCTGGACTGGAACCATCTGGACTGGAACCATCTGGAGTGGAACTGTCTGGACTGGAAACCCTCTGGACTGGAACCATCTGGGCTGGAACCAAATTTACTAGCAAAATGTCACAGCAGTGTTTCTGCTTTCACACCAAGGAGACGGGGCAGAAACAAACACAGCAAGGGTTTAATCTGGTTAAAACTGCAACCTGTGAAAAGGTCACTTCAGGAAACAACAATTTTGACGGTTTGTCAGAGGCTTCAGTGTTATGGAGCAGTCATCTAGATCTAGAATGCCCCTCGCTATAAACTTGTCTACCGATACGAGACCAGACAGGCCTTCAGGATTGGAAAAAAAGTTGCAATATTTTTTTAGATCTAGAAAAAACAAGGTCCCCAAATCAGAGCCGAGTCGTGCTCAAGCAGGGGTTTCATGGACAAGCAGGTTGTTTATCGAGAGGCATCGTGACGAACTGGCTTATCCTGACTACGTTTCTGTCGGGATTTTTTTCACCTGCCGCGGCAGAAGTTGCTCTGCTTCCGAGCAAAAAAATTCCTTGATTTTTGCTATCATTCTGGCACTGGCAGGCTATTTGCCCCCCCCTCTTGGTTTTTTCAGACTGAAACTCAAGAACTTCGACTGGAACGTAAAGTTTTGCAAATATTTATTTTTAAAACAGCTGTGGGATGAGTCCGGTGAGAATCATCCTTACTCATAGCTGACCTGGCCGAAATGCACAGCTGACCCATCAAGATGCACAGCTGACCCATCTAGATACAAACCTGACCCATCTAGACACAAACCTGACCCATCTAGATACAAACCTGACCCATCTAGACACAAACCTGACCCATCTAGATGCACAGCTGACCCATCTAGATACAAACCTGACCCATCTAGACACAAACCTGACCCATCTAGACACAAACCTGAAACCATCTGGAACCACCTAGATACAAACCTGACCCATCTAGATACAAACCTGACACACCTAGACACAAACCTTACCCATCTAGACACAAACCTGACCCATCAAGATGCAAACCTGACCCATCTAGACACAAACCTGACCCATCTAGACACAAACCTGACCCATCTAGATACAAACCTAACCCATCAAGATACAAATCTAAACCCATCTAGACACAAACCTGACCCATCTAGACACAAACCTGGAACCATCTGGAACCACCTAGATACAAACCTGACCCATCTGTTGTGGCGTGAGTACTAAGTACAAGTATTGAGTACTTCAGTCGTACCGTATTTATGTTTCAACAGTATTGTATTCAACTCAAATCATTGCGTAACATATAGCCAATCTGCCAGGTGATTACACCCAACGTGCACGCTTCATTTACTAACAAATATAAAGCGGCGGAGTCAGTCGAGACTCCACAATTCTTATTTCTCAACTCTCGCTCGCACAAAAAACCCACGCGTTCAATACACAACACCATCTAGGATACAAACCTGACCCATCTAGACACAAACCTGACCCATCTAGATACAAACCTGACCCATCTAGATACAAACCTGACCCATCTAGATACAAACCTGACCCATCTAGATACAAACCTGACCCATCTAGATACAAACCTGACCCATCTAGATACAAACCTGACCCATCTAGATACAAACCTGACCCATCTAGATACAAACCTGACCCATCAGGATACAAACCTGACCCATCTAGATACAAACCTGACCCATCTAGACACAAACCTGACCCATCTAGATACAAACCTGACCCATCTAGACACAAACCTGACCCATCTAGACACAAACCTGACCCATCTAGACACAAACCTGACCCATCTAGACACAAACCTGGAACCATCTGGAACCATCTGGAACCACCTAGATACAAACCTAACCCATCTAGATACAAACCTGACCTATCTAGACACAAACCTGACCCATCTAGACACAAACCTGACCCATCTAGACACAAACCTGGAACCATCTGGAACCATCTGGAACCACCTAGATACAAACCTAACCCATCTAGATACAAACCTAACCTATCTAGACACAAACCTGACCCATCTAGACACAAACCTGACCCATCTAGACACAAACCTGGAACCATCTGGAACCATCTGGGACCACCTAGATACAAACCTAACCCATCTAGATACAAACCTGACCTATCTAGACACAAACCTGACCCATCTAGATACAAACCTGACCCATCTAGACACAAACCTGACCCATCTAGATGCAAACCTGACCCATATAGACACAAACCTGACCCATCTAGATACAAACCTGACCCATCTAGACACAAACCTGACCCATCTAGATACAAACCTGACCCATCTAGATACAAACCTGACCCATCTAGATACAAACCTGACCCATCTAGATACAAACCTGACCCATCTAGATACAAACCTGACCCATCTAGATACAAACCTGACCCATCTAGATACAAACCTGACCCATCTAGATACAAACCTGACCCATCAGGATACAAACCTGACCCATCTAGATACAAACCTGACCCATCTAGACACAAACCTGACCCATCTAGATACAAACCTGACCCATCTAGACACAAACCTGACCCATCTAGACACAAACCTGACCCATCTAGACACAAACCTGACCCATCTAGACACAAACCTGGAACCATCTGGAACCATCTGGAACCACCTAGATACAAACCTAACCCATCTAGATACAAACCTGACCTATCTAGACACAAACCTGACCCATCTAGACACAAACCTGACCCATCTAGACACAAACCTGGAACCATCTGGAACCATCTGGAACCACCTAGATACAAACCTAACCCATCTAGATACAAACCTAACCTATCTAGACACAAACCTGACCCATCTAGACACAAACCTGACCCATCTAGACACAAACCTGGAACCATCTGGAACCATCTGGGACCACCTAGATACAAACCTAACCCATCTAGATACAAACCTGACCTATCTAGACACAAACCTGACCCATCTAGATACAAACCTGACCCATCTAGACACAAACCTGACCCATCTAGATGCAAACCTGACCCATATAGACACAAACCTGACCCATCTAGATACAAACCTGACCCATCTAGACACAAACCTTGCCCATCTAGACACAAACCTGACCCATCTAGACACAAACCTGACCTATCTAGACACAAACCTGACCCATCTAGATACAAACCTGACCCATCTAGATGCAAACCTGACCCATCTAGACACAAACCTTACCCATCTAGACACAAACCTGACCCATCTAGACACAAACCTGACCCATCTAGACACAAACCTGACCCATCTAGATACAAACCTGACCCATCTAGATACAAACCTGACCCATCTAGATACAAACCTGACCCATCTAGATACAAACCTGACCCATCTAGATACAAACCTGACCCATCTAGATACAGACCTGACCCATCTAGATACAAACCTGACCCATCTAGACACAAACCTGACCCATCTAGACACAAACCTGACCCATCTAGATACAAACCTGACCCATCTAGATACAAACCTGACCCATCTAGATACAAACCTGACCCATCTAGATACAAACCTAACCCATCTAGATACAAACCTTACCCATCTAGGTACAAACCTGATCCACCTAGATACAGACCTGACCCATCTAGATGCACAGCTGACCCATCTAGATACAAACCTGACCCATCTAGATGCAAACCTGATCCATCTAGATGCACAGCTGACCCATCTAGATACAAACCTGACCCATCTAGATACAAACCTGACCCATCTAGACACAAACCTGACCCATCTAGATACAAACCTGACCCATCTAGACACAAACCTGACCCATCTAGATGCACAGCTGACCCATCTAGATACAAACCTGACCCATCTAGATACAAACCTGACCCATCTAGACACAAACCTGACCCATCTAGATACAAACCTGACCCATCTAGACACAAACCTGACCCATCTAGATGCACAGCTGACCCATCTAGATACAAACCTGACCCATCTAGATACAAACCTGACCCATCTAGACACAAACCTGACCCATCTAGACACAAACCTGACCCATCTAGACACAAACCTGACCCATCTAGACACAAACCTGACCCATCTAGACACAAACCTGACCCATCTAGATGCACAGCTGACCCATCTAGACACAAACCTGACCCATCTAGACACAAACCTGACCCATCTAGATACAAACCTGACCCATCTAGGATACAAACCTGACCCATCTAGACACAAACCTGACCCATCTAGACACAAACCTGGAACCATCTGGAACCACCTAGATACAAACCTGACCCATCTAGGATACAAACCTGACCCATCTAGACACAAACCTGACCCATCTAGATGCAAACCTGACCCATCTAGATTCACAGCTGACCCATCGCTAAGGCACAGGGCACTGGAAGCTGTTGTCACAGTTCGGCTTCAGAAACAGATGCGGAGGCAACTGGCATGCATAATTCATGGCGGCAAAGCAAGCAATTTAGGGCTTAATTTAAGACCGGTTTGCGCTCTGAAAATGGGATAAAATAGCGGGGGAAGTGGCTTCCACACAAATCCCAGAAGTGAGACTAGTGGCCAGGGCCACTTTCTCAAAGAGAATCGCCATGGAGAATTAGTGACAGAAAAAGTATAGCAGAGTGAGATCAAAAATGAATATAGCAATGTTAGTACTCGTAAGTACATTCGAAAAGTAAAATATTATATTTTCTTTTGCTTGATAATTAACTATGCGAACAAAAATTTCAGAACATACTGATGTGCATGTAAACATTAAAATAAAACTGAGAAGCTGGGAAATAAAAAATTCCCTTTGAGATTGGTAATGAAAACTTTACTAAATGAGATTAGGAGTGACACCGAGAGAGTCACAGAGTGAAATTAAGGGTGAGACTGAGAGAGACACAGTACAGTGAGATTAAGGGTGAGACTGAGAGAGACACAGAGGGAGATTAAGTGTGAGATTGAGAGAGACACAGTGAGATTAAGGGTGAGACTGAGAGAGACACAGAGGGAGATTAAGTGTGAGATTGAGAGAGACACAGTGAGATTAAGTGTGAGACTGGGAGAGACGCAGAGTGAGATTAAGTGTGAGACTGGGAAAGACGCAGAGTGAGATTTAGGGTGAGACGGAGAGAGTCACAGAGTGAGATTAAGCGTGAGACAGATACAATCAGAGTGCCAGACTGAGAATCATGCGGACAGAATAGCAGCTGAGGTGAAAGTGTGAGCACAAGTTAGATCGCAGAGCCCAGCTCAAGATGAGATTCTTTGCGGCTGAATCGGTTTGCGTGACATCCCCAGAGTTTCCGTCTCCCCTCCCCACCTCCCAGCTTGATGAGGCAAATTTCGCGCTCTACTAATTGGAGGCTGGAATTCGCGTGAAGCGGCGAGATGTCGGTGAAGTCGATCGGAAATGTGAAATTGAAAACTGCGCCCAGAGCCGTCAGGCGCCAACGGGTGCTAATGACTTTTCCACAATGCCACCCCGCCAGCCTACCTGCACGCCCGTCTCTTCCGCCGCCCCGAGTTTTCAACGATTTTCTTCTCTAAGCTGGACAATTTCATGCTGGACAATTTCTTTATCGGCTTTGAACAGCCGGCATCTGCTTCTGCCTGCTTCACACTCGCAGCTCTCTTTTAGGAGAGATGGAGAGAGAAAGAGAAACAACGCTTCTTCTTTTTCTTCTTGAACGCCCGGCCTGAATAGTCAGTGCAACCAATTTAACCCTGTGTCTCCCAATGCCACCAGACTTCTACTGGCAGCCACTTTCTCCCATTATCACCCACTCTGTCTCTCTCTCACTATAAGTTGTTATACACGTCCACCACCCACCCTCTCCCATTATCACCCACAAATCACCTCTCCCCCTGTCTCTCCTCCGCCCCTTCACTTCACAAACAACAAACTGTCATGAGCAAAAATCTATAACACAACGGCGAATTTTTTTTAACAGACATTGTCATTGAGAGAGAGCGAGATCAGTGAGAGATCAGGGAGATCAGGGAGATCAGAGAGATCAGAGAGATCAGAGAGAGATCAGCGAGAGAGATCAGAGAGAGAGAGAGATCAGAGAGATCAGGGAGATCAGGGAGATCAGAGAGATCAGAGAGAGATCAGAGAGACAGAGAGATCAGGGAGATCAGAGAGATCAGAGAGATCAGAGAGATCAGAGAGAGATCAGAGAGATCAGAGAGATCAGAGAGAGAGAGAGATCAGAGAGATCAGGGAGATCAGGGAGATCAGAGAGATCAGAGAGAGATCAGAGAGAGAGAGATCAGGGAGATCAGAGAGATCAGAGAGATCAGAGAGAGATCAGAGAGACAGAGAGATCAGGGAGATCAGAGAGATCAGAGAGATCAGAGAGAGATCAGAGAGATCAGAGAGAGGTCAGGGAGATCAGAGGGATCAGAAAGAGATCAGAGAGATCAGAGAGAGATCAGAGAGATCAGAGAGAGATCAGAGAGATCAGAGAGAGATCAGAGAGATCAGAGAGAGATCAGAGAGATCAGAGAGAGAGATCAGAGAGAGATCAGAGAGATCAGAGAGAGATCAGAGAGAGATCAGAGGGATCAGAAAGAGATCAGAGAGAGATCAGAGAGAGATCAGAGAGAGATCAGAGAGAGAGAGAGATCAGAGAGAGATCAGAGAGAGAGAGATCAGAGAGAGATCAGAGAGATCAGAGAGAGAGAGAGAGATCAGAGAGAGAGAGAGATCAGAGAGAGAGAGAGAGAGAGAGAGAGAGAGAGAGATCAGAGAAAGATTAGAGAGAGATCAGAGAGAGATCAGAGAGAGATCAGAGAGAGATCAGAGAGAGATCAGAGAGATCAGAGAGAGATCAGAGAGAGATCAGAGGGATCAGAAAGAGATCAGAGAGAGATCAGAGAGAGATCAGAGAGAGATCAGAGAGAGAGAGAGAGAGAGATCAGAGAGAGATCAGAGAGAGAGAGAGAGATCAGAGAGAGATCAGAGAGATCAGAGAGAGAGAGAGAGATCAGAGAGAGAGAGAGAGATCAGAGAGAGAGAGAGAGATCAGAGAAAGATTAGAGAGAGAGAGATCAGAGAGAGATCAGAGAGATCAGAGATAGATCAGAGAGATCAGAGAGAGATCAGAGAGATCAGAGAGAGATCAGAGAGATCGGAGAGAGATCAGAGAGATCAGAGAGAGATCAGAGAGATCAGAGAGAGATCAGAGAGATCAGAGAGAGATCAGAGAGATCAGAGAGAGATCAGAGAGATCAGAGAGAGAGATCAGAGGGGGATCAGAGAGAGATCAGAGAGATCAGGGAGATTAGAGAGAGAGATCAGAGAAAGATCAGAGAGATCAGGGAGATTAGAGAGATCAGAGAGATCAGAGAGAGAGAGAGATCAGAGAGAGATCAGAGAGAGATCAGAGAGATCAGGGAGATTATAGAGATCAGAGAGATCAGAGAGAGA